>OZ017780.1:13781867-13934367 GCA_963969325.1 Lycopodina hypogea | reverse complement strand
AGAAGAGGTGTGGCCAGGTGGGACCCACTTCATGTAACCCTCAGAGTCAAGTTGTATGCTTACCAAGTTTTAGGCCTGTAGTTCCATTTGCTTTGCTTTTCTGGCAGAAGTACCATTTTTGGCCTTAAAAAGATACAGAAAGGGTTGTGGCTATATAGACACACTTAAAACGTTTCCCTGGTGACACTGATTCTAAATATATATGAGTTTGTAGGTCTAGCTCATCCAAGCGTGAATCCAGGACACACAGACCATCACCACTTCATAGTATAGTTTCTAATACAATTATTACTTAAAATTGCCAATGTTGTGGTCCAATTATAAAAAAAAGGAAGTATAATCTACGTTGTTTATAACAAGACTGAAAATTTCCAGCCAATAACTCGCTCACTTATGATCTAATTTTTTTTGGACTTAATGATTTAATCAAGGGTAAAAATACCCATAAAAAAACAACCAACCATGACCAGGAATTGAGCAGGAGATCTTAGCACTGGTGTTCCTGAGGAAGTTTCCTAAGAAGAAGATCAACCAGAAAGTAACATTTAGACTCCATGGAAACTAGTTTGTGGGTAAAAATAGTTTATTTGGTAACTTCCCTGGGCCCTGCTGGTGAAGTATAGTGGGGGCAGAATTGACACATCCTTAGTTATAATTCCCCCTCCCTCCCTCAAATCTCTCCCCCACCCCCCATGAGCCGGGGAGAGTGGGGAATGTGTATTATGTGTTTACTGATTATGCTCTCCCTTGTGGTGGGCTCTTGGAGAATGAGGAACTTTAAGTAAACCACTTCATTGCACCAGATCATTTCCAAGGTACATGCCAATCTCCTGCTGAAGACTTATCTCAATTTAATCAAGTTCTTATTAAAAAGAAGAAGAAAAGGAATGCAAAATGTAGTCCAACTTTCAAGTTTAATAAAGAATATAAAATCTTTGACTATAGTATACAATGGGCTATGAATAGATAATACAAATGAAAAAGAACTGGTGAAGGATAACAAAGTGCAAGGACACAATTCCAACACGTTGTCGGACATTGGAATGCAATGTCTTTGCCTCCATTGTGCTGCACGTCTATGGAGGTTATCAGTTGAGGAAGGTTATGATGAGGGCGTGTTGGAGAAGACTGAGGGTGAGGTTGTCTATCTGCCAAGTGTAGGCCTCCATTGTTGCCGTGACAACCACACACCCGCTCACTAATGCCCACTGCCGACCAGACAGAAACACCAAGTGTGGATCTGCATGGAGAGAGAAAGGAATACAACTGGTTAGGTGTATCTGATTATGGCACATAGCTATTCAAACATGGCCACTGACATAACTGGAATGCTGTGTTTGTCATAGAACCATATTAGCTGAGAGTGAAGGCTTCACTATATTTTAAAATTGAATAATGCCCAGAAAACAACAGCTGCTACCACACACACAAACAAACTGGAAAGCATTCAGTTGACAACTGGTTTTGGAATGTACTTACCAGATTTCTATTCAAACATTAGTGCTTATTGCAGTACAAAGTTTAAACTATTAGGAATAAAATATACTAAAGAAAAACAAATTTTTACCCAGTTTATTATAGTTTCACAAATAATAATGAATTTTAACACAATTAAAAAAAAGAAAAGAAGATAAATGAGCAAATCTCAGTTTTACAGTGCACCTTGGTTGCTAAGCAGAACATGAATTAAGAATGAGTGGTTAATAATAATTACTATGTGGGGGAAAAATACTTAAATTGTGTCTAAAATTCATTATTCATAAAGAGGCAAGAGTTTGGTCAGCTATGACTTGGGCCAACTTGACATAAAATGGAAACAAACATGGTAAAGTTCTTGTGAAAATAAAACACATGAGGTAAGAGGTTGACAGTATACAAATGATTGCTCCAAGTTGAAATCAATCCTTAAATCCATTTAAGCAACACCTCCCCTCCCACCAAAAAAAAAAAAAAAAAAACTTTTAGAAAGAGGTGACTTAAGTTCAGACAGGTCCAGGTGTTCATAACATGGTAAACCAAAAAATTAGTTGATCCATGGAATACACTCACAAAAATTTTTTTATCTCAGCCTTGTTCTCCTAACTTGATCTCTCCTTGGAACTACTTCTTCCCTTCCTGCTCTGCCTCAAGGGCTTCACTTTGATTCCCTGTTGTGTGGATGCACATTCATCTCTCCTTCCCTCCCCTCCCCTCCCCTCACTCACCACCTCCTGGTATAGACATGTGCATGAGCCCCACCTGACCACAGAGGTGGTAGCAAGATGCTACAGATGTGAGCCCCCAAGTTGGCATACCTTCTGAGGACTTGGCCATTCCTTTGCATTACTATATGTACCACTTCATATTAATTGGACTGGTCAACATTATTTGTTGTCAGCTTCATTGATAATTTTTGTTGGTTTGTATATTTTGATTAGTGTTCCTGTGGTGAGTGACATCCTCTATACTTCCACTCATGGGACCTACAGCTCTCTTTTGATTGTAAGGAGTCAAAACAAAGACACATTCATAGGCTATGGCTAATTAGCTGCTGGTTGACACTGTGCATTCCAAGATTAAATAAGAAATTGAGCAAGTGATTTGATAGGTGAAGTGCCAAGTGAAATAGAGCCAATATCCAGACAGGGTTTCACTTTAGACATTGATATGGTTAAGTGAAAGATTTCTTCCCCACCCCCCACCCCCCCAAACTTTAAAAATTTTTTTTAAAATTATTATATTTTTTTTATTGGGGGGAAGAGAGAGAGAGAGAGAGAGAGAGAGAGAGAGAGAGAAAAGGGAATGAAAAAGGGAATAGCATAGACCATTTTCTTAATACCTAAGCTCTCACTGCAAGAGGTTTATATTTGTGTGGAGTGTGCTATAACCAGGACAAGTCAGAAGAATGGGTGCTGATGTGATCTTCTGTGGTTTTCTGGAAGAAAACAGACCCATGAAACCACTCCGGCCAAATCTCAGCATGTACGCGCACAAACACACATGCATTATGCATGAGAGGCATTAGATGCCACACCCAACATGCTCATTGTACCATAAAGTGCAGGACACCCGCTCCTTAAGATGGACATTGGGTTTTCCCCTTTCACGTAAAAGACATTCATATTGAGAAAGTAGACTAAAACTCTTCATGGTCAAATGTGTGGAGGGAAGGTGGCCATGGAGAAGGGTCCCCTCTGCATGAAACATTACAGGAGGCCTCCATAAGACTAAGATGAGACATTGCAATAGTGTAGTTTCCAAGATGACCAGTCTCCTCACAGAGTTTGGACATACACACCTACAGTTACTTTAAGTTATAGATACAAACACCTTCATTAACTGTTCTTGGAATATATGGTAAGGTTCACAGTAATTTCAAGCATACCTATAATTAGAATAAGGACAACTGTAAGCAGCTGAGCCAGTACTGAAGCCAACGTGCCCTCCACAGTCTTCTGTGTCCCTGAACAAATGGAGGAAATACAGAGTGTTCTGTTGAAGGGAACAATTTCCATTTCGTGTGTGTGCAAAATAATCGATGATGATCTATTTAACTGACAATCCTACAGACCACACCCCTTATATTAAAATAAGTCTTACATGATAATAGTTACAACCTTACCATATGCATTCTTAGCTTCATTAAAACCGTATCCACAAAAACAACAGAAAACAAGGTAATAACAATTAGTGGAAGTAGAAACAAAAAACAATTAAAGTGGAAACTAAGGTTATTATTAAAAAATACATATTTATTCAAAAAAATTTTTTTCTTCAGGATTCGACATTTTAATGCTTTTGTCATACGATGGTAACCTCTAACTTTTGAAAACTTATAATGTCATGAAGTTACTTAAAATGGAATAATTCACAATTAGCAAAACACATGTCGTCCCCACAAGTAATAAATAGTAACATATGGTACCACATGTCATGTCTGATTGGTATCATCACATGTGGCCACTCCAATGCTTCCACTGGTGAACTCTGTGAACAGCTCAGGGCAGACTCAGAACAGGATAACCACAGTCTTTTCAAGGGAGTCATGTACAAACCCATTAGCTTGATCGCTGTGAATACTTGTGAACACAAAACTAATTAAAGTCCTTTGGTATGATACAAACAACAAATATTCTCAACTTGCACACATTAAAACATTTCCTTCCAGTGGTGAACCAAACAGAAGGATAACTATCGATTGCACTCTGCCTACCTGGCCACTTGACCTTGCCGTAACGCCTACCAGCAATGGAGGCCATGGCGTCGCCCACACCCAGAGCCAGCACTCCGGAGTACATGCCCAGCTTAGCCACTGCAAGGGAGGATGGAATAGCAGCATTAAAACGTGTCTCAGCCAACCATAAAAATCAACACACAACTAAGACACAACAAACAAACTATAAAAAAACAACAACTTTGTAGCAGTCCCTACCCTAGCACAGCATGAGCATTCTTTCCACTTGGTAATGGTGGTGTATAGGGGCACAATTTGAGATGGCTATGATTTATAACCAGCTCACCTTGGTTGTATTTTCGGAGGGGAGAGAGCCAGAGAGGGAGACAGAAACCGAGGAGGAGGTAGAGATTGGAGACCACAGCAGAGCCTGAGTCCCTGTGGTCCATGAAGGGCAGGAACAGCTGCTGCAAGGCTTCCCCACATGGCCACATGCGCAGAATTCTACAGAGCTGGGGAAGGAACCACAGAGAGGGCAGACATTGGAAGACCAAGCAAGAGTGATAGAAGTTATGAGGAATATATTTGTTTCCTTCATAAAAAAAATCAACCCTTTTATTTTTATAGGTTCAGTGCCAGTAGGTTAATTGTCACGGTGAGAACTGGTAGATGTGTTAATTGACACCAGTTAATGCACATTAACACCAGTTAACACATATCTACCGGTCCTCACCTCTATACCATTAATTTATTAGCACTGAACCCATAAAAATTTTCTCTCCCACTCTTCCCCGCTGACCTTCACCCTCACTTCCTGGACTGACTCCACCCACAGAAACTTTTCATTCACTACACCCTTGTCACATGACAAGCACCTGACGTTACTTAAGAAATTATGTAAACATATATATATATATATATATATATATATATATATATATATAGACACACATACACACAAAAGTACAAATTCTCTAGCTGCCATCACACGGCCACGCACACCTGACATAGTCAGGGTGCCTGGGCTGTAAGCAGGCACTATGAGCCAGTGCAAGCAAATTCCTGGAAACAGGCTAGGAGCTCACAGGAGGACTAACCAAAACTCTCAGCTTATGGGTGTGGGCACCCGAAGTCCAACAGTGAATTTGCACCCCAGAAAATTCCAGGCCCCCATCATAATAGGGTGGACTAGTGTGGGAAGAGGATGTTGAATGACAGGAAAGTTTCCTGTCAGTGCTGGGTTAGAACACACAACCCAGGGATTGTTAGTTCAAGAGCATAACTACACAGCCACTCTGCCACTCACACGCACGCACGCACGCACGCACGCACGCACGCACGCACACACAGAGTGATTGAAGAATGCATTGTTCATTTGATATGACCATCTTGCCTTCCCTTCAGGGCAGACAACGTCATTGAAGGAGGTTTCAATCTCTGGGGAACATTGATACTGTACAACAACTATTAAAAACAGTAACACCATTATAATAAGGGAGAAACAATAAATACAAACATACTCTCAAACCCCCCCCCCCCCCTCCCCAACCATGTGCACATACTGGACTGCCTACCTCGGCAACAATGAAGAGGAAGAAGATGACAGAAGAGGCCAGAGCGGTGAAGTTTGGATCCACAGCAATGCCCGACAGGAACACCACCACACCAGAGAGGTGGAACACCTTACGACGCAGCAACACAACAAACACTCACTATTGATGTGTGTGTGTATGTGCGCGCATGCGCACATGTGAGAGTGAGTATGTGTGAGAGGTGAGGGGGGGGGGGGGAAGGAAAGTAGAGGGTAATGGAGGTTATATGAAGATGCTCTAAGCTACAAACTTGAACATGACGGACCAAGCCAAAAAAAAACAAAAGAGTCGATGAGGAAGAGAGAAGGAGGGAGACACATGGAGCAAGATGACGAGTAGCAGCGTAGATAAGAGAAGAAAGGGACTGGCAACACACAGTGCCTACTCCACCAGTTACCATATTGAATTCTAAGTGTGTGAGATGAGGTGTGTTTCATCCAAATTTTACCCGTCTGTACTGGAAAAAACATGAAATTTTATGCTTCTTGGCAGCCAACCTAAATTAATGCTCTATAATTATGTTCTGTCCCATTTACTCTTTCAGTACTGCAACAAAACACAAAATAAATAAGTCAGAGGATATTTTTTAAGCTAATAAGTGGAACTGTGGAGTAGTTACAAGTTGTTAGAAGAATGGTTTTGTCTCAACTAAAGTTGAACACTTTTAATACCATTTTACTTCAAGCCCTCTCACTCATTCTTTATTTTTATTATAAACTTGGACTGATTATTTACGTTTATTATTCTGGTAGCTGTGATGAATGGAACCATCACAAATAGTTTCATTTTGTAGCTAAATTATCGTCACTTGTATTGGTTTATTCAAACCTCTGAAACAAACAATCAGTTATTGTGTAGCGGAGGGTGAGGAGTGCATATTGTGTGGGCTGTTTCTCTCATCACTTTTGAAATGTGCGTATATCTGGAAATAAAGACTGTTTTCAAACCCTCCCTCCTCATCAATAAATGGTAGCAGTTGGGTTAAGAGGGAAAGGGGAGACATGTGGTAGCAGAGAGGTCAGAGGGAGGGGGAAGACATGTGGTAGCAGAGAGGTCAAGAGGGAGAGGGAAGACATGTGGTAGCAGAGAGGTCCAGAGGGAGGGGGAAGACATGTGGTAGCAGAGAGGTCCAGAGGGAGGGGGAAGACATGTGGTAGCAGAGAGGTCCAGAGGGAGGGGGAAGACATGTGGTAGCAGAGAGGTCAAGAGGGAGGGGGAAGACATGTGGTAGCAGAGAGGTCCAGAGGGAGGGGGAAGACATGTGGTAGCAGAGAGGTCCAGAGGGAGGGGGAAGACATGTGGTAGCAGAGAGGTCAAGAGGGAGAGGGAAGACATGTGGTAGCAGAGAGGTCCAGAGGGAGGGGGAAGACATGTGGTAGCAGAGAGGTCCAGAGGGAGGGGGAAGACATGTGGTAGCAGAGAGGTCCAGAGGGAGAGGGAAGACATGTGGTAGCAGAGAGGTCCAGAGGGAGGGGGAAGACATGTGGTAGCAGAGAGGTCCAGAGGGAGGGGGAAGACATGTGGTAGCAGAGAGGTCCAGAGGGAGGGGGAAGACATGTGGTAGCAGAGAGGTCAAGAGGGAGAGGGAAGACATGTGGTAGCAGAGAGGTCCAGAGGGAGGGGGAAGACATGTGGTAGCAGAGAGGTCCAGAGGGAGGGGGAAGACATGTGGTAGCAGAGAGGTCCAGAGGGAGAGGGAAGACATGTGGTAGCAGAGAGGTCCAGAGGGAGGGGGAAGACATGTGGTAGCAGAGAGGTCCAGAGGGAGGGGGAAGACATGTGGTAGCAGAGAGGTCCAGAGGGAGAGGGAAGACATGTGGTAGCAGAGAGGTCCAGAGGGAGAGGGAAGACATGTGGTAGCAGAGAGGTCCAGAGGGAGGGGGAAGACATGAAATGACACAATGAATCGAAAAAAGGAAGAACAGGTACATTGAAAAAGGAAAGGAGGGAGTATAGGAGCATATCTGTCTCACACCTGCTGTCCCTGCCGACCGCATCCACAGATGTGGAGGAGGACTGTGTGTACACCACAAGGCCAGTCAGGATGGACACCACCAACCAGAATGCTATGAGGACAAGCTGAAGAGAAACAAAGACAACGGTTGAGAAAATATCACAAAAGAAGCTTCCATGACTCATGCACTGAGCTGAATAAATGTCAAGGGTTCCATCAGAGGATATGCCTGCTTGTCTGGCCATCTGTCCATTTGTCTATCTGTGTGTGTGTGTGTGTGTGTGTGTGTGTGTGTGTGTGTGTGTGTGTGTGCACGCGCCTGACTGGAGTTACGATTATAATTACTCATAACAAGATTGAACTCTGGCTTCAGCTACTCTGTGAGTGGGTGGGCAGCCATTGAGACTGCACATGTGTAGAGAAATGCTCACTATATTCGTAAAATTGCTATAGTCAAAAAATAATGTTAATAGTGCATATTTAAATCTTGTACGACACATTCTGTACGTGTGCAGAATAATAAGATTATGCACTCCACCAGATGTGAATTGACTGATAAGGAAGATATACACCTCCTGTGCTTGTCTGGCCACTCACCCTGCTGGGGTAGCTGATGGAGTAGAAGAAGAGGAAAGGTAAGGGATAATGGCCCCCTAGTAGTTGCCCCAGCCATGGCAGGACCAGCATGAAACCCACACTCAGGGAGAGGAGGATGAATGTGCCCGACCAGAACTTTCTCTCATGATAATGCCTAAACAACAACAAACAGGTTGTATACATGGTTGTCATGACGATATTAAGCCCACCTACACAATTCAAGTTCCAATAGTTAATTCTGAAACAGCAGCAATGATTGTGTGTTTAAAATGCTGTTACAGAGGTTCTAAATATTCAGATCAACATTCCTTTCATCGAGATTATTGGACACAGAGAATAAAAGTTGAGTGTAAGAGAGAATAAAATGGACTTCATATTTGAAGATCACCTTTTCCTCTAACTTCCCTCCCCCGCCATGACTGTAACATCATCTCACTTACTTTGCCCGTGCGAGCTTATAGAGGGCGGGGCTGAGTAGGAGGCAGCACATGACCACACCCACCACCAAGAGCTCCACAAACAGCACTGACTCACTTCGCAGGAAGGTCAGGGCTTTGGGCAAGGAGATGATATTGTGCTGGACACAATGGCAGTGCATATTGGGAGGAGAGAAACAAGCAACATATTAGAATAAATACAATACTAGACTAATAGTGGTAATTGCTATTGTCAACCAGCTGCTATAGAGTAATAATTACAGTGTAATATTAATAAGATACTTTATTACAATTAGACAATGGAAGATATAATCAACACCACTCGTAAAATAACAAATTAAAATGACCATTTACCAATTCAAATAGCCAAACCGAGTACGGTTGATCTAATCTTAGTTGGTAAAGGGTCATCCATGTTGTGGTCTACACAGGAGATTTCTGCTGCCTTTATTACTGAGATATTGTGCGTGATGTGCTGGGAAGTGGATCAGGTAAGGATGTTCATGGCTTCTCCAGGTTCAAACATTGGGTGAGTGAGTGAGTTAGTGGTGAGGGCTAGAGGCAATCTGACCAACTCATTCAGTTTGAACCACTCCCACTGGAACAGTTTTAACAAGTCCAGTGACTCCACACACACACCACACACACACCACACACACCGACACACATATCACACTAGCACAAAGAGTAAGTTTTGTTACATAAGCGGTTGGGAACCCTTAACCTACCACAGCACTGAATGTATCTATATATCTACATGAGATCGTATGTTTAGTTTTCTATATGATCATTCCACAGCCTCACTCCCTCTGCACAAGACATACTGACACTCCACCATTGTCTTCATTTTATTGTACAAATAGTTCCATGTTGTTGTTGTTGTTGTTGTTGTTGTTGTTGAAGTACTATATTTGCCCACTGCTATCGGTCATATTATGCCCAGTTCAGAACAGAGTCACTCTTGCACTCACCTACAGAATGATCTTTAAAAAATGTTGGAGACTGTCTCTCATGTGTGCAGTGGAAGCACACACTTCTGTATACCTCTCTCACACAATCATTATCTTAACTAGGAATACTGATTTAATAATATTGTGTGAGTCTTTCGTGCATTTTGCTACTAATCTAGTAGCAAAATTCACGAAAAACTCACACAAAAGTATTAAAAAAAAGAAAGAAAAAGATCTGGATGTAAAAATACATGTTCTAAAGGTCAAGGAATCCATTTATGGATATGGAAATAATTTTGAGGTTTTTGAAACCCATGTAGGATGCCAGTAAAATTTTGCCATTGGTTTTTAAACAACATTATATCAATGAGTCATTTTGATGTCAAAGTTAGGATTTTTGAGGGCTGGACTAAATCAAACACACAAAAAATTTGTATTGTCATTTATAATAACTAGAAAAGTACCCGTTTTACATAGGGGGGGGGGGGGGGGGGGGGTTATGGGAGGCATTGACAAATTTCTAAAGTAAATGCTATGATGCATCTCTAGTGATTAGTGTCCCTTTGAACTTCTTGTGTGATCTACGGAGTTTATTTAATGGACCTATGCCCTAGCTTTAATCATATTCTTCCTAAATGGGGCCAGAAATCCTGTGAGAAAATCCTGAAAATTTCTGAACGATTGGTCCAGGCATCTGGGAGATAGCAAATATAAATACATACAGACAGAAATACAGACAAATTGATAATTATAGTAGGATGTTCAAAGTTAATGTTCAAAATATGACTCTCTGATTTTAATCCTTAAATACGCCTAGAATTGCTTCTAAATTAGTATCACCTAACTTCAGTCCTTCAGTAACAATTCAAATAAGCCCGCATGGTTGTGCCACCATGGGTTACCAAGGTGGCCGCATTGTCTTGTTAAGTGCCCTTTCAACTGATGCACTGCCAATTGGAATTATTAACAGTATCAAAACCTTGAATATTTCAGGGACAGAACAGTTAGACTCTATAGCTGTTTTGATCGCTTGCAATGTTGGAGCCTCAGGAACTTGAGCATCCGTTGATGACAATAATGTTTGCTTTGTTCTAGAAGAAAGCTTTCTTGAACTATCATACAATACGGCACTATTTTGTACAAAATGGGTAGAAAAAAACAAACAAACTATTTAGCATCAATCGATTTTAACAATTTGAGGGCTAGGCTACCATGATATGTACAATGCCATGTATTAGGTAGTACGTAAAGACTGGTCATCAGATACAATGCTTTACAGATACTATAATACACACACTATACACTATACTAATCATTAGTGTGACTAGCAGGCTAAGTGAATTACAAACTTTCATGATAAAACTTAATCATAAAAAAAAGTGCCAGAGTAATCTTGCCTCCCCTCCCCTCCCCCCTCTCCCTCCCCTCTCTTCCTCCCCATCCTCCAATTGGTGAGGCATTCCGGAGAAGATTAAGAAGTGGACAAACAAAGAAAAAGTAGAAAAGAACGAGAAGAGAAAAAGGGAAGTGACACACACATACACAATTTGAACTCCCAACCCTGGGGTGACTAGTCCAAGATTCTAATTACTCGCACACCACACCACACGGTTTGAATTCCCAACCCTAGCCTAACTACTCTGCCACTTAGCTACTCAGCCACATCACACAAACAGTGAAACAGAACCTTTCACTAAAGGGGCTTGTAAAAGGGAGGAAAGAGAAAACAAAGGAAGAGAAAAGGGAGGTGAAAGAGGGAAAAAGGAATTTGGGAGGAGGGGGGAAGGTCTGATACAGCATTGAGCTCAGGACCATTCAACCCATAGGCATCATTTTGGCTTTTTCTCCTGACACACCCACGCATCCCCGTTTCCCCCCCTCCTACCTAAAAACCCCAGTATTAATTCCTGTAAAGAATGGCATTGCGATACTAACCACTGCTAGGACATGTTTATTGATGACGCCATATTATTCGAGCTGTGTAAAGGTCCTTTGCTTGAGACCCTTCAATGTCATTGCATTGCCAAAGAAGATGCTGGTTGACTAGCATGAGAATGGCAGTTGAAAAATGGAGGAGCTGCTGTTCCATTCAGAAGAAAGTGAAGAAAGAGCAACTTGATATTTGAGGATCTTCACTTATTAATTATACTACCAGCAGACTCTAACGTTTCCAATACATGCCCATTACTGATTTATTCCTGTATCATGGTAAAGTAAGGACTAGCAAGAAATGGTAGGGGGTAGTAATTGACTAGAATCCAAGTAGATTTCACTCAATGGGGAGGTGGAGTTTGAAGCAGGCATCATGCAGGGCAGGCAGGTGGAATCCCCATGGGCAATAGTAGGAAGAAAGTGGTGGAGGGGAAATATCCCTATTTGGTACCTTATTCTACCCATTCCCTTCATGCTAACACTATGCCACAATTATTCATTAGGCATGCTCAATGCTACACCTTGGTGAGTAATGTCTGGTGAGACCTTATATATATACTTATATATATAGTATACAAATTATTATGGCATGAATAACTTGACAATACATATGCATTTGCTACAGAAATTTGAAGAAGGTTGTATCCATGTACACAAGTTAGACGGACCTCAACCAATCCAAATTACCTTTTTTTTTTTTTTGCACTATAAAAATTAGTAAATGATGGAGTATCTGATTCCAATTGGTAAAGGGAGAGTAAACTCAAGGTTCACATGGGTAGACCCCTTACCCAATAGTCATGTCCTCAACAACCCCCCTCCTCTCCCATATAAACAGAGTGAACCTGTCTACCCACCAGAGAGAGGAGTTGGATGGCGGCGTCAAGCAGCAGTATAGTGAGGCCTTGTGCCACAATGACAGCCTCACCGAGCGTAAACGTTCTGGGGAGAGAGCGGAGAAGCCAGGTCCCCAGGAGGCTGTAGAGGGCAGCTGCGGGCACACTGAACCACATGGACACTGCAGGACAATAACACACACAACAGTCACCACACATGATCACTCCGTCCATCTAAGACGCAGACAAGGTGGCAATGAGTAAAAATGAGCATTTCTATATGACACTGCAGTCACCACTCTCCTAGCTACTCCTATATCTGCCATAGCTTTGCCTACCACAATAGCCACACCCAATAATTATTAATTATAACTGGGGGGAGGGGGGGAGGGGGCTTCACAACAAACCTTTCAGGAACATCTGCAGTGCAAATGTCATGCCAACTACTGCAAAGTTGTAGAAGACGATGTGGTTGGGATGTGGAATGAAGTGGAGCAGTGTGGCCAGGATAGAACAGAAACTGAGCAGACAGAGGATGACCATGTATATCAGCAGGAGGCCTGCAATATTTGAATCACATGTGAACATTTGTAGTCACATGTGAACATCTCAAATCACATGTGAGCATCTAAAGTCACATGTGAGCATCTGAAGTCACATGTGAATATCGAAACTCACATGTGAACATTTAGTCACATTTGAACATCTAATGTCACATGCAAACATCTAAAGTAACATGTGAATATCTAAAGTAACATGTGAACATCTAAAGTCACATATGAACATCTAAAATCACATGTGAGCATCTAAAGTCACGTGTGAATATCTAAAGTCACACGTGAACATCTAAAGTCACATGTGAATATCTAAAGTCACGTGTGAACATCTAAGTCACATGTGAATATCCAAAGTCACATGTGAACATTTAAAGTCACATGTGAATATCCAAAGACACATGTGAACATTTAAAGTCACATGTGAACCTCTGCAGTAAATGGTATACATAATTCTTAGTTTCAGTTCTGCTCGGACCAGACACACACATAGCAATATTCAATATCCCCATCAGTTGATGCAATTTAGTTGAGATCTTGTTGAATAATTAAGAAGTCTAGATAATTGGAGGGTTTATTTGTGCAGCTCAGATCCACAATACACCAAACATGTAATAATTCATCCAACACACACACACACAGGAAATAATTACAGTTAGAGCATTGTCACATGTGTCCTGACAGAGCCTGTGGACATGCTCACCTGTGGTCTCCATGGACGAGTGCATGGAGAAGTACACATGAGCACAGCTGAACATGGGGAGCAACAGACAGGCCATCGGCAACCCTTGACCTCTGGACTCTCTGGAGGAAAGATACAGCAACTGATGAAGTAGTGATAGGGAGTGACAGTTGGTCTTCACCACATGCAGCGAGGCCAGCCGTGTTTGGAGGGTCTATGCATCCACACCATACTACTCTTTTCCCCTTCCAAACTATCGCAATGTGGAACATTTGTGTACATGGGGGCTCTCTTATTTCTAAATAAACAAAAGAGTCAGTCAGTCAGTCATGCAAGACTGGCTCACCTCAGATGAATTTCTTCTAGACGTGAAGGGAAGTAGTCGAGCCAAGTGTTAAAGATGATGACAGCAATACACACTAGAGACATCCACAACACGTGCAAACAGGCACAAGCAACAAGTATGGAGGAAGATGATCAGCAACAAACAAACAAACAATCAAAACCAAACACACACTCCAAACTGAAGAGGTTATGAGTGTCTGCCCCTCAGCTTACAGCTGATGAAGACCAGCGAGCAGTATGTTAGGAACGGGTCTTTCTTCTCAGCCAGTACGTCGGAGAAGATGAACTTGAGGAATATCCCGAAGGAGCAGACCAGGGTGATCCTCATCTCAATGACGTGGTAATGCTTGTCCTTGTACTGCTCCACAAACTCCCTGAGACTGCCACGAGCAGGAGTAGTGGCTCCACCTCAATCAAACAACAGCATTATTATTAGTCCAGCTTATTGCATATACAATTAATAGTTCAAGTAAACGCAGGAGTCATATACACACACACACACACACACTGGGGTAAAGTTGAATATAGGCAGGTTTGGTTCCTGGAGTCTTTGTATTTGAAGGTTACTAGCTTTCTTGGAATGTCTGACGACCCTTCATACTCCTATGCTCTAATTGGTACACAGCGGTGACACATTGGGAGTTTTTGCATGCCAGCAGACTATAGAAAAATATTTGCTCAAACCACAGCCCTTGCTACATTCTCTGAAAGGTGAGGAGGTGGGAACTACATGACTGACCAAAAAAGTTATCTTTCTGAACTGGGCACATAAATTAAAAACGATAAAATTGTATTGCCATAGTTGTATGTGATGAACTCGCACTGGAGCTGCCTTGGTGTGTTAATGACAATTCAGTTATTGGTGGAACACACGCACACACCTTTCTCCCTCTTTGATAAAACTTTGCATAGGTATGCAACCCTCCCTCCCCCCCAACCCCCTTCCTCTCCTTGAAGATAGAACTGCATGAATAGTACAAGAGCAGTCTACACTAAGACCTGTGGCAAAAAATTACAAAAATATTCATTAATAAGTAGTGTTTTACATGAGACAAAATAATCATTTAGAAAACTTAAGATGAGGTTAAAGTTGTGGTAAGATTTATAAATTTTGGGTTCCCATACAATAAAAAGCACTTAGTTGTAACCAATTAGTTGTAATAAAAAAAACTTCGGTGTTTCCAAATAGTAAACAATTAGTTAAAAATCCATTCTTGAGCCAAACTTGTGGCTGTATCCACCCAAGTGTTGCCAGGTCAGTGTGCCACAGGTAAAGAGGCCCAGTTAAGGAAAAATTGTGACTGGACTCCAAGATTGACCAATTCCACGAAGTTAAAAGAGTAAATATATTATTGTATATGATGTTTTTTTGCACCCTTCAACATGATCACGAGGTTGCTAACATTTTCTGAGCTAGACCATACTGGGCCAGAGGGGTTGGGATGTGCCCAGGGGCATCTGCAGCAATGTACATGCTGATCACCATGCAAGTTGTAAACACAGCAACATCAAATATACATTTACAGGACATATCATCACCAGCTGATCTTTTGCTTTGTATTCATATATTTAGCAGAAGCACTGAATTTGAACGAAACAATACTTATTATTTATAGGAAGGAGTCACCATTTCCTCTCTATCTCTCTCTTTATCTTTTAATTACTGGAAATGCAACGTTCAAGTACAAACATAGTTTGAGTACTTCCAATTCCAGGAAGGCATTGGCAATGTCTTGATGAACTGGGGGTGTGGTTTTCAATTTTATGATATTAAGTTAAATATAAGCTCTAATAGAGGGCCAAGGGGGGGGGGGGGGGCACAGTAAGGATACCAATATCGGTTGGCAGTACCTGAATAAGATATGAAATGAAAATGAGGTGAAAGCATGGATTTGTAATAATGTTTACCCACCATTTAATCTCTACCAGTGGTTCCAGTAGCTACATAATCCAAATATGCCATAACTCACTAGTGGCATCTCCTGGATGATCGGTGGAATCTGGAACATTGTCATCCGATGCTGAAGCAGTGGAGGAGCTCCCAGAAACTTTACTGGCATCACGTCTCTTCCGAGGCATTCTGATTCTTTAACTATAGTCGTGGAATGGAATTATCTGGCCCTAATCTTGGAAGCTTTGAATCCTGCAGCAACTTCAGCGAATTCCAAAAAGTAAATTCGGCTACTGGAGAAAATTGTACTGTGGAGCCACTGCTACTGACACCCCTTGAGCTGGACTCACAACCAGATGGTGTGCAACCAGATGGTGTGCAACCAATAGAATTCTAACCACATTCTTTACTTCCCGCTTCCTTAGCAACCGGGTCGTTGTGTTTATGCTTACCGATTCTAAAGGAAAGAGTTATGGTAAGTTCGCCTCTCCGCTACCCCCTAGCCTTTAACGTCTCTTTAGTAACCTCAGCTTTCATTTACTGTTACAGTTACTTTAACGTAGCCTCCCGTAGATATCCTGAACTCTTCGTACTACAGTGATGAAATATTCTATTAGGTGTTTTTCATGTTCTACTTTCTTATTCTCTGCCACATTTGTTTTACAGTCTGAAGTGGAGGATACGCTGAAGAGGGTCCAGTCCCACAAGGGAGTTACTGGAGTTATCATCGTCAACCAGGAAGGTATCCATGATAATATCAGTAATGAATTCATTTGATATTTGGGTGAGCAATAATTGGAGGCAGTTAAAAGTACAATTACTTTTCTGATTATGTAGGTATTCCTATCAGGACCACCCTTGACAATGCCACTACAGTGCAGTATGCCAGTCAGGTGCAGCAACTAACTGCCAAGGCTAGATGCACTGTCAGAGATCTGGATCCCACAAATGACCTCTCCTTTCTCAGGCTCAGAACTAACAAACACGAGATAATGATCGCACCTGGTGAGTGTTCAGCATTGGAATAGGAAGTAGCATGAATTGTGTCCTGTCTTGGATCATTGATTAGAATGTGACCGTTGTGTGGGTTTTACCTGTTGCACATAAAGTATTATCTATTAGGTGTATTTTCTGGTAATGTTTTGGTGATACTGAGAATAATTGAGTTATTTTGTCATCCATGAAAGGTTAATGCTATTTGACCATCCAGAAGATTATTCTGCAAAGTTCAAAGCTCCACTGACCTATTATGTTTGGTCGATCACATCTGTTACACATGCAGTCATACATACGTGAATACAACTCCATTGTTATGTCAGAGACTGGGCGAAGGTTCTATAACTGCAATAGAAGTTCATGACTTACTTGAACTGTTTCCATCTCTACAAGTATTGAACATTTCTTTATGCAGTATCATCATCTTTATTTTTAATGTTTCCTTTTGTATGTGTGCATGTAGATAAGGATTACATTCTGATAGTGATCCAAGATCCTTCTCAAGTATGAAGTTTTATCTACTGTACTTACTGTGTCCATTTAGAAGGAAGTCTTACCGTGTACAATCCCATCAATCCCATGTGACTGCTGGGAACGTAATGTAAATACACATACTGACTTTTTAACACCAGTCGCAATCACAGCATGTATATATGCATAACATGTACATATATGTACATATATTGCTGTCATATTACGCTATTCCACATATTTCTTCTTGTGTGTTTGTGAACGTATATATGAGTGCATGTATGCACACAGTGGCATATTGAGGTGAAAAAGTAAGTGTTTATAAATAAAAAAAAGTTAGTAAAAAAAGGAACTCAAGCAAAACCCAAATGATTACATATTTTGCTTAGTTTATGATTAATAATGGTACTTACACAAGTTCCAATGACCCTAGACTGATTACTGTCAGCTGCTTATCATTTACTGACTTGGATTCATAAATGTATCTCATTTGAAATTGGGACGGGTCGAATAATGTGTGGTCAACATTTTATTTTAAGATCTCTTTAAATTTAAAAAGATGAGTACAATAACAAAAGTGATTATCAGATTACAGTTGTGCCCATGTAGACCTCTAATACACTGGTTGTGCCCATGTAGACCTCTAATACACTGGTTGTGCCCATGTAGACCTCTAATACACTGGTTGTGCCCATGTAGACCTCTAATACACTGGTTGTGCCCATGTAGACCTCCAATACACTGGTTGTGCCCATGTAGACCTCTAATACGCTGGTTGTGCTTTATAAAATCAGTGAATGATCGGCTTGGCCAATATAGTTGGTAAAGTGTCATTGTATTATGGTCAACATAGGAGCAACCATGATCTTTTTAAAAAATATTATTATCCAATATAATTACTTAAAAAAGGAATAATGAAAAAAAATTTTTTTTCCTTCTTGTACTCATATTATTATTATTACAGTGAAGACCAACATTAGTTTTATTTCTTACTCTTCTTGGTGATATCTTCTCCCACATCCCATGCCATGCCATGCCATGCCATGCCATGCCATGCCATGCATGTATTTTTATTATGAGAAGATAGCTTTTTCCGAGCACTTTACAATGGTACAACTAGTGAAACAGTGGTACAACTAGTGAAACAGTGGTACAACTAGTGAAACTGTGTGCGCATCTAAATCTCTCCCAGCACGGACATCTGGACAATGAACACTTCAAGTTAGTGTTAGGAATTGTTTTTGTGTTGACACAACTTTTCCTTTATGGCCCTTGCTCACTCCCCCTTCCATTCAGCTCCAGGAGCACAAGTCAGATATCTACTTTTAGAATCTGTGGTTTAGATTGGAAGGTAAATTATCTGGCTCTCTAAAAGCATACAAGAAACATGTGAAGGAAATTACTGAACAGATGAAGATTTTGAATATAAGGAAACCCAAATTGCGATAATATATTGTGAGGTATTGGATAACAAGATAATTATAATGATGTCCTTTGAACTTCTCAGACTTTCTTGCAGTACTATGACATTCCGAAGTTGATGATCACCATGGAGCCATCATTTAAAATATTTGTAGACACCAGAAAGTTGTCAGATTAGTTCAATCCCCTTGAACTTCAATGAAATCATTACAAAAAAAAAAAAAAAAAAAAAAAAAAAAAAAAATGTAGCTTTGGCTGTCTCTTGTTTTTGTGTGAGACACCAGTGCTCTCTTGGAATTATACTCCAACTTAAAGTAGAATTAGTGTAATCCAAGGTAACATAATTTATCAGGTATTTGCCAGCAATTGAACATTGGAATGCATTTTATTCAATTATGCTAATGACATACCAGAAATGAATTCATTATTGTGTTGATTTTATATTATCACATGGCTGGAGTTCATAAAGTTAATTATCAGCTTCAATTATGTGTGGTAATGTAATAATTAATTACCATTGTTGAGACAAACATGATAATGGGATAGCACAGAAACAAAAAAAAAAAAAAATTATGATTGAATGTATGAAGAAGAAATCCTCATAAGCTAAATTTGATCAGAGAGAAAAAAAAGGGAAAAGAAAAAGTGTTCTGGAGTAGACAATAATATCTTGCTGTGTTCAAGCTGTTCTCCTTCTCTCTAATGACCAAGGTTTCGCCTCAGCCCTCTGATTAGGTTCATAATTTTAAGCGCTTGACCAGAATTAACGCTGATTTCCTTCACCAATCTATGGTGGGTGAGCAACAGGAGCTCCACCCCATTCACCCGACGAGATTCAAACAACTTCATGACCTTCAGGCTCTGTGTGGAACACTTGATAAAGTTAGCAACATGTGTTACTGTCCATTCACGTACATTCACTGGCAGACCTGTGACAGATACATAAAAAGTGATTGACCAAGCTATTTTACATACCATAGCTTACCTGAGGGGATTTTAACACCACGTGTGTTGTAGGGTCGTTTGGTTGCTTTCTGGAGTCTGGTTATCCGTCTAAGTTGGGGAGAATTTAAGCTGTCTGCAGTTGATCTGGCAACAATGGATTTCTTTCCAGTCCCTTTCTTCTCTGCTCTGACGTTAAGACTCACAGATTTGCAGTTGACTCGTGTTGAAGGCTTTTTGGATATGTTTGCCATCTTCTGGGCTGCAGCAGATTTCTTAGCTGCAACTTGAGATCCATGGGCACTAGTGCTTGCAGTTTCTGGAGAAACATGTGTCGCAGAAATAACAGTGGTACGTGGAGTAGCGCCCTTTTTCCTGCAGAAATGGGAACGTTTGGAGGGCGCAGATTTCTTAGCAGCATTATGGGATAATCCTACGGTAAACAGTTTAGCACTTCCTGGACATGCATTTGTTGCTGAAGTAGTAGCATCAGGTGGTATGGCTCCCACTGCTTTTGAAATCTTTCCCCTCCGAGTCCATGTTCTCTTAGTTACTGGAGGCGTGTCCGTTGCAGAGATGTTCCTGGTAAAAGTGGTAGTTGCAGTGGTTACTGGTTTTTTAAAAGTTGTAATTGTCTTGGAACGTAAAGTGCGAGAATTTCTGAGCTTGGTGCCTGGTTTTGCCATATCGATCTGCAACCTCTTGAGTGCGTATTTAGTGGCCTTGGGTGTATAGGACCGGAGTGAGTGGGTGGAGGGAAAAACAGGTGGAGTTGTGTCCTTGTCCACTTTTGCTCCCAATTTCTTGTTTCCAACCGTAAAAGGTGCCACTTTTCCTGAATTGATCTCCATCCACTGGTTGCTACAATGCTGAGAACAAAACTCACCATAACGATTTATGTTTGTGATCCTTCCTTTCTTGCAATGGATACAGACCTTCTTCCTCCCGCAATCAGCAAATTTCTTCCAATTTTTACAGGGCTTTATCATGAAAGACATCAATTTAGGATGCCGAATCACTTTTGAGGGTAAAGCTGAAACATGTCCTTCAAATCCATTAGGTAGGCACTGTAGATAAAAATTGAAAAGATTTTAAAATATTTAGTTGGAATGCACATCCATGAATATACATACAGGCACACACTTCCCAAGAACAAATTAGTAAGTAAAAGTAAAAACAACGGAAGTTAAAATATAACACCATGGGAACAAAACCTCTGATTGAGCCATAATATTGTCAAAATCACAACTTCAAATATTACTTTTTGTGGATTTCACTTGTCCCTTTCCAGCAAATTTCAAATTAGGAGCTTACAGATCAGATGCACTAACTCAATGTGAATGACTTCAAGTTCTTATCATAAAAGAGTTAGTTACCTCATTGTCGTTGCTTGGCTTGAATGGAGTAGCAGTGGTTTCCTCCATCACATTAGAAGTAGGACAAATATCTGTATGGACCTCAGACACAGGCTGTGTGCATTCCTCCAACAATTCAGGGGAAGCAACTGGTTCCATTGGAGGATCACAAGAACTAGGACTAAAATATGATCCCGGAGAGGTCCTAGTTGGTATGACCCGAGTTACAGTAGGCAGTGAGGAAGCAGAGAGAAGGGTGGGTGAGTTCCTCTCAGTAGTAACTTGGGCACTGTGAACAGATGTGGACCTCTGTACTCCACCCCCAGTGACTGACTGCTGGCTGATTGAGAAATTACGATGGGCAGATAATAATTCAACTTCCTCCATTAAATCTTCGTTGACTAAAGGCAATCCAACACTTTGGATTAAAGACGAATTACTGTCTGATGCTGTTGGAGAAATACTATTTCTCTTAGATTTTGAGTATTTCCTAGATCTTAACGAGCATCTTGAATTCTTTCGGAGTGAATATCCTGCTTTTCCACGACCACGAACTGCAGGTGGACATTTCATCTGTGTGAGGTAAGAGAATGAAAATAAGATAGATACAGTTTGATATGGACAGGGATTCTAATAGGATTTTTGTCGGAGGGGTGGGGGGGGGGGAGGTTCAAGAATAATGGAAAAGATTAATTGTTACACTTTTAATATTCACACTAATTAAAAGTTGCCATAATGGGATTGAGGTGGCCACAAGCATAACTAAATTGCATGGCCTTGATTGAAAAGCATGTTTATGAGTGACAGTTGTCTGAGAGAAGTCTGATGGATGAAACCACAATGTATTCCCAAGAAATTCTACTCTAGGGATGTCATTATTCTTGAAGTTGATTGGTTCATCTCAGAGTGGCTGTGTTCTGAAGGTAACAACCCCCCCCCCCCCCCCCCCCAAATACGATGCACTAAATCTGCAAAAAGCCTTTAGAAAATCTCTTTTTTATGAGTTAGTTGAAACCATGCTTATGAAATGCCTACAGCAAAATTTATCGCTTAGTTTATATTCTGGTTCATATCTTCCTGGCACTTTCAGTTGGAACAGCAACTATAGAGACATCGTTTTGCCAAATGAAAATGATAAAAAGCAGGAGCAGAAATTGAATTTCAAATGAAATTTTAGCATATTTCATCAGAGCCCTAAAGGGTCCAGGCTTGAAAGAAGTTAACTTTGACAAAATTGTTGGAATTTTCAATGAAAAGAACAATAAAATGAACTACATCTAATGCAACAACATTAATTTGGGATTAGTTTTTGGGGGGGGGGGGGGGTATCCCAGGGCCTTCCCCCCTTGTATAAATCACCGATGGACTTGGTATTGGTAAAAACTAGATGATTCCTTTTGTAAAAATTGATGGATGTGTATAAAAAAGAGATTAATAGTGGGGGGGGGGGGGGGGGGGGGGGATGGTAAAGGGGGTGGGATTACAATTTTTGTGTTGTTTAATAGCCTGTGCCACAAGTGCATCAACAAATTATGAAGCTCTAAATGTTACATGGACATCCATGACTGAAAATAAAGGCCATACTTTATCTATACATGACACATCTCTTAAGCCGTGAGAGAGAGAGAGTGTGTGTGTGGTGTTTTGTGTGTATATATATCTCTATATATAAAATCAAAAACTGGGATTGTAAGTCAAAAAAAAACTTTTGAACTGAACCTAGCCAGGTAACTCTGAGGCCATATTTGGACTCAGTGTGTTCGTGTGGATGTCCATGAACCAAGGAATCATGAAATGGTGAGTTTTTGAATCTTCTCCATTTTGCATGACATCATCAAGCAATATGCTAACCATTGGAATACTCAAGCTCAAAAATAGAAGCTTCTTCTCCTAAAAAAAACAAACAAACAAAACAACAACCCACTAAAAAGATCAAAGAAAAAAAAACCCCATAAGAAGTGTCACTTCCACCAAAAACAACAAAAAAAGGATCAAAGAAATAATAAAAACATAACCAGTGTCCATTCCATGACAACACAGACACTGCACAAAACAACCAATACAAACACTCTACAGATAAAACAATGAATTCCTATCCAAACTTTTAAAAATAATTCAGTCCACTGAAAACAGAAAAAACAAACAAACAAACCCTATACATTGAAATTTAATTGTTGGGTTTTGAATATAGTCTTCGCTTGACAAAACTACTAACAGGTACACCTAATTAACAACCAGCAGCATTTATTTCAAATAGATCTAGCACCTACAACCACACCATGTACATTCTACTATGAATTCAAATAAAAACTCACTTTAAGTATATGTACCTTTACCCTTAAAAAATTACATTTTAAAATAGCACTACCAACCAACCCAACTCAATAAATGAAAAAACATCAGGTAAACATGAATTACAAAATTACCTCTGGATAACCACAAGAAACTGATTATACCCTCCAACAATTGAATATCCCACTAAATCAACAATTCAATAGTAACAACTGAATTAACTACACCTCATTGATTGAACAGATCAAGTCATTCAATCCAAACACCTTCAAACGACAATCAAAGGCCAAAAAAAAAGAAGAGAATGTTATAATGCTACAATTACACTGAAAGGCATGCAAACATCATGAAAATTTAATAAACCACAACAACAGAAGCAACAAATATGGAAACAGCAACAACAGAAACAACCAAACTCATCGGCTAAAAGCATGTTTCCAATATGATACTGCTACAAATGATGCAAGATACAACAAGGAGACCATTGCAAGGATGAGAGGTGTGCCAACACTGCAATGCACAGGAATGGGAAAAATATCCACCAGGATGCTGCTCCTCCACTGGAAAAGTCAGTCTGCCACTCATTGAGGAGCCCCCACTAATCCACAAGAGGCTACTGGTAGACAACACTGCAACTGGCAAGTATTTCAGAGGTAATCTCAATAAGTACAATACTGCATTCCAGATGACCTCCTGCAGAACAGAGCACAACCTGACCAACCACAGGATTTCACACCACATTCCAGATTCAGGGCCAGAGCTATCACAAAATTGGAGGACTACTTCCACTTCCAGGAGATCCAAAGTTCCCTCAAGTGTACTTCATGAGAAATACAGATGAGGAGGCCAAGCAACAGAACAGGCATTTTGGTGGAGACCTGCCAATGACATTGTCACTGAATTGCAAGAAATGCTCCATCATAATCATGTCTATGTGAGCATATTCACATATGCTTTTGAGAATACCTACCTGCCAGACCACAATGAAACAATTAGAACTGACATGAAACCAGCCAGAGAACATGAATGCCACTACATAGCACCATCTGTGGATGAGGTGGCAATCATCCTCATTAACTAGCAACCAGGAATCAAGATGCTCTGATGACTTGAAAACATTCAATGGAGAAGTGTACCCAACCTATCACAAGGCCTGCCGACTCAATAGAGGATGACAACCACTGGCAAATAACAATGGAGGAAACTTCCGCCACTCACTGCCCCGAGTATAATGACATCTCTTTGCCATCATGTTTGCAAAATGCAACAGGAGTGATCCACAAACTAATTGGGAGGCTCACAAACTACAACATTACTCCAACACCATGACATGCACCATGACATGCACCATGCCTTTCCATAACGATAGAACATGTGAGGAATTCATTTTGAAGGAAATTAAAAATGTAATAAAATCAATTAATTTGGTACTTCATTTTAGTGAAACACATATTGGTGATCTTCCCTTCCCTGCTATGGACACAGATCTTCCTCCTACCAGAATTAGAAGATCTCTTCTAATTTTTTTGTTACTTCATTACAGAAGACTTCGATTTAGGAGGCATAAACTTTAGAATATTCACTTTTGAAGGTAAAGCTGAAGTGTGTCTTTCAAATCCATTAGGAAGGCAGTGTAGATAAAAATTAAAAAGTTTTGAATATTTAGTTGGAATGCAATCCCATAAAAATACATACGGATGTACACTCCCCAAGAACTTGCACTCACACCTATCAAATAAAAGTGAAGACAACAGAAAATAGGAGGCAATTAGTAAATGGGCAGGCAATTTACATTGGAATACAACACCATGGCAACCAAAGTCCGATGGCATGCAGTCAAAATCACAGGCTAGTCAAATATAGAACTTAGAAGTACACTTTTGTGGATTTTTCTTCCACTTTCCAGCAGATTTCAGACTAGAAGCCTACACATCATTTTTAAAGAGTTAGTTACCTTATTCCTGTTGCTTCGCTTGAATGGAGTAACTATGGTTTCCACCTCAATCGTCATCAGATCAGAAGTAGCAGAAGTATCTGTATGGATCTCGGACACAGCCTGGGTGCATTCCTCCAACAGCTCAGGGGAAGCCACTGGTTCCATCGGATGACCACAAGAATTAATACCATGTGATGATCCTGGAGAGGTCCTAGTTGGTATGACCCGAGTTACAGTAGGCAGTGAGGAAGCAGAGAGAAGGGTGGGTGAGTTCCTCTCAGTAGTAACTTGGGCACTGTGAACAGATGTGGACCTCTGCACTCCACCCCCAGTGACTGACTGTTGGCTGCATGAGAAATTATGATCGGTAGATATCAATTCAACTTCCCTCACTACATCTTCGTTGGCTAAAGGCAGTCCAACACTTTGGACTAAAGATGAATTACTGTCTGATGAAACACCGTTTTTCTTAGATCTTGACGAGCTGTTTGGGTTCTTTTGAAACAAAGATTTCGATCTTCCACGACGACAAGCTGTAGGGGTACATTTCAACTGTGTGAGATAAGAGAAAGAAAATGAGAATGGATTATTTCATATGTGATTGATATTATTAAGAAATAGATAATAACTTTTGATAAAAAAGGATAAACTTATTTAAAAAAAAAAGGAATTTAATGATTGCCTTTTTTTTAGGGGTTTTAATAGCCTGTGCATTAACATATTGTAGAGCTAGCTCAAATTGCTCCATGGGTATCCATGGCTGGAAAGAGAGGCCACATTCCATCTATATCTGAATTGTGTGTGTGTGTGTATGTGTGTGTGTGTGTGTGTGTGTGTATGTGTGTGTGTGTGTGTGTGTGTGTGTGTGTGTGTGTGTGTGTGTGTGTGTGTGTGTGTGTGTGTGTGTGTGAGCATGTGTCCACCGCCCACCCCCCCTCTCAAAATATGCATTCCTTCAATTTAAAGCTACAGAGTCAACAGGGATATCATAAATGGAAATGAAGCTCTGCAGACAAGTGTGTTAAAAAAATATACATATTGATCATATTTATATTCAGGAAGCAGTAGGCAAAAGTGGCAAACCAAAAAAAAAAGCCATTTCATGCTGACTAGTGAAGCAGCTGTATTGTGTTAGAGCTGTGGTTTGGAGCAGCTGATTTTCATTGGAACTGTGGTTTGGAGTAGTAAAGCCCTAAGGGGATAACAGATTAATGTTGCTGTTCTTGTCAAAACTTCTGAGGTTGTAAGGGAATTCATTTTGAAGGGAATAAAAAAATTAAAAAAAATTACTTATTTTGGTATTTGGTTAGTGAAATACATGTTTCCATGTTTTCTCCTGGGTGGGTGGTAGCTGGTTATGTGTTAGTTTGGTAATCACAATAGATGTTTTTGGGAAATAAATGGTTTACAGAATACAAATAAAGAAAGGAGTAAGGAATAGGATGACTTAGCCAGGAAAAAAAAAGGGGGGGGGGGGGGGGGGGGGAAGAAGAAGAGCTCAGACTTCGAGGAAAGTGAGAGCTTGATTCGAGGAACCAGTTCCTATTTGGCAATTATTTTTGGTTGCATTAAGAGTTGGTACTCCTCATCTCCTCAAAAGACAGGAAATGTTGTTTACCTTCAAATTTTTGGCTTTGATTGATTTATGATAGAGTTAAGGGAAAATCAGGGTTAAAAATAATTTAGATGAACGCTCCAACCTTGCAGGCACAGCTGAAAATGGTTGTCTTGTATAAAAAAAAGTCCAAATTTCTATCAGCCTCTAAAATCCTACTAAACATGGTGTGAAACATACTAATTTTGTCCCAAATATATACCAATTCACATGTACGGCCCAGTATTAAGTTTCCTTTGTGAGGGCTTTAGAAACTGGGATAAGCAGCATAACAAAATGCATTATTCAAGGTATCCTTATAAACTGCAGCTCTATCTGCATGGTTCTGGCATGTATTCACCACCAAACCGCTGGACAAATTCAGCTAAAACTTGGAATGTGTTCTCCAAGTAACTAGGTGATTGTTATTAACAAGCGGTGGATGGGGCAATTGATGTGGTTTGTTATTTAGCCACACCCACTGAAAGTTGTATCCACTGTTTAAAACCAATCAGTCTGAAGTTTGGCATGTACTCTTCACCGTGACTGAAGGAGTCCTAATAACCTCACGTGTGTGGTCATGTGTATGGTCATGTGTGCGGTTTACCATTAGCCACACCCACTGAAAGTTTGTTTGTTGAGTGAGTGTTTTCACTGCTAAACCACAGGAACAATCCAGTTGTAATTCGGTATGTGGTCTCCAAGTATCCAGGTGAGCACTACTAAACACATTTGGGTGCGGCAATGGGTGTGGTTTTTAATAGACACATCTACTTATTTTATTGCAAAAACTAATCATGCTAAAATTTGGCATGTGGTCTCATGTGATTTGTGATCCAAAGAGTGTTAACTCCCGTCTGTGCTTGGCTATAGGCACACCCACAATAACACGTGACCTACATGTGATTGGTGTGTGGTTTGGCAATTTATACATCCACACAAAGTTGTTCTCATTGTGAATAATCAACTAGATTGAAGTTTGGAATATGGTCTTCATGTGACCAGGTGAGGGTTGATACCCCCACCCATGTGTCTATGGCAGTCACACTGAAAGAAAATAGTAATTGAGATAGCCAGATCATCCTAGCAGATCAATTGAGTGGAGCATGTTTTAAATTAGTGTAAAATATCCACATGGTCCATCCGAGCTGCTACCAGCCAATCTTGATTTAGAATCCTATACCACTTTTCTGCCTTGTTGGGCCAATACCTTGCAGCTAAGAGGAACTGGGTGCACCAGTACATCAAAGTTTCCATTATTACTAGTGCAAAAATAAACATGGTTGAATGAATCACTATGAAACTATCTTCTTAAGTTATGAAACCTCAAGCTATGGTTATTCCGCTGTTGAACACATGACCATCATAACTCCTCTGTGAATCCCATTAACATTTAGCAATATTGAGCATTTCTTCAATTTTTAAAACAGAGAGACGGTACTTCCCTATGTGGATACTTGAATAATTACGACTAAGAATTCTAAATATGACAATCAGCAAAAACCACATTACCAGTGAGAAGATAGGAGATGTCACAATCAGTGTTCTGCCAGATACTCTCACAAGATCTGCCTTCTCATGTGCACAATAATTTAGTGACTTCACACCGAGATGAAACTCCAATGAGTACCATTATTGTATGTGATATATAGAACTCACAGAATGAATATTTTCTCCTGCCTTTTCTGTCCGCCATATTAAAAATTGGGTTGTTGAGTTGGCAACCCTTCATCTATTTCCCCCATAAAGTGTCCATGGAACCACTGTGGTTGGCCCTTAATTTTTAACATCTGTGTGGGCAGGGCTAGGTAGGGTAGGGAGCTGAGTGCAATATGAGCAATGGTCATGGGTTCTAAAATTTTCGCCAACATTTATGCAGGCAGGTATTCAGCACTAATAATATTATGGACACTAGAGGGTCAAAACCTCCCTCCTCCCCCCCCCCCCCCCCCAAAAAAAGCCAACAAAACAACAGCAAACAAATGAAAAATTTTTTTCTAAATTAAAAGATGGACAAAATAAAAATTGAGCTGACACTAAATTGATTAATAGCAGAACGACGCTCCAATGCCTGATTATGTCCAATAGGAACCTACCATTTTATACTGTAAGTTGGTGCAAGTCCTTAAACTACACTTCTGCTTTTTCTTCACTGGTCCTCCAAACTTTTTCTTATCCTTGCAGAAAACGCACTTGCCACAATCGATTCTCAAGCAACCTTGACACCTGCCACATCGCACTCTCCTCGTCCTGGTAGAGCAACTAGTCCTTGGCACTGTCTGATTAGGTACTAAGATAAGGGGGCATGGTTTAACCATGGCAGACTCTTCTTCTTTCCTCCCGATAAATGATATGGGCACATCTTTTCCATTGGAGGGATCATCTGGTTCACCTGATTCAGAGTTATCAGATGATGTATTTTCAAGATAACAATTATGGTCGAGGTCTTCTAAATTGGGCAATGTTAACCTATTCGAAATTTCATATATTTCTGCCAAAATCTGGGACACAACAGAGTCTTCTGCCATTGCTTCACAGGACGTCACATCAGAGCACCACGCACAATAATCTGAAAGAAAAAATCATATCACATTTTAAAATTAAATATTATCTGTTAATAATAATACAAGGGATACTTTAAGTATTAGAAAGAGCAGAAATGGATCATAATGCAGTGCAACTAAAAAAGAAGAAAAGGTCAAAGTATAAAAGAGGAGGACTAGCTCTATTACTATTAATTGTATAATCATAATATTGATTGGTCATCCAACTGGATGAAATAAATCAGTGAAACCTGCTCCCCATAACCCCCTGCCCCAAACTAAATCTTATAATAACCCTTTACAAAAAATGTAAATTCCTGAAATCATGCATAAATGGTGAGAGCTCATATCTTAAGCAGTAGGAAACCCTCTTCCCAAAAAATTACTCTTTTCAATACACTTAATCACGCTCACAGGCTCAGCTGTAGAACAGCGCAATCCAACAAAAGCTATTCCAAGTACCATATGGACTTCACCCGCTGGTAAGACCCTTTACCTTTTTGGATCTTTTCCCCCATTGGGGCGGGGTCTAGCCTACCGTGAGGGTTGTCGTTCTGTTATGAATCCCCCACCCAAAGAGGCCTGGATTCATGAATATCATTAAACTCAGGCATTTTTAGAAAAATTTTTTCTTTTTTTAATGTTCTCTTGGCGACTTAAGGTCTGCGTATTGCATGTGTGGTTTTCTTTTCAGTCTCAATAGCTATCACTCAAATCTGAGCGTGTGTTCCTGATGATTCTATGGGGTGGGGAGGGGTGCAGAATGAAGGTGATGGGGAAAGGAAGGAAGGGAAGATGGGGATGGGAGTGGGAGGAAAAATGGGGAAAAGTAAAGGGAACCGGTATGTGTAGTATGAAAGAGTTACGCTGGATGCTGAGAGAAAAAAAAGATGTTTTGTTTTTCATCAGTAGTACAATAAGATCAGATATTTCCAACCAAAATTCTTCTCTCACTTATGATTTAATGTTCTGAAAAAAAAAAAAAAAAAAAAAGGAAAAAGAAAGCTGACCATGACTGGAATGGTAGACCTTAGCACTGGTTATCAGAGGAGGTTTCCTAAGAAGAAGAACCTAGGACTTCTAGATTTTAGAGTTCACTCTCTGTATTCACTCTGTCTTCACTCTGTGCTCACTCTGTGCTCACTCTGTGCTCACTCTGTGCTCACTCTGTGCCCACTCTGTGCCACACGGTTCTCAATCTTGGACTCAAGATGGGCATGATAACTAAGGAAGTGTCCCACAGTGGATATAACTTTGGTGGATCCAGCAACAATCCATCTGCCAACACTAACCACCTGATAAGGTCATGTATATGCATCCATACATATGAAATGCAGCATCAAGCATCATTATATAGTTACATTTAACATTTTTGTCCACCAAAATACATTAAGTATGAAATGAAGTGATGTCTAGCCCTAGAACTTTATGAGATCTGCTTAAGAGAGTCATGTGAATTCCTGTTGTGGATTAATAAGACATGCAATGCAGCGCTCATTGGAACAATACCAAGGCCACTAGGTTTAGTATTAGAAGATGGTAATGTGGAATAAAAGTGCCAAAGAAAATACCATATTTGTCATAAGAATTTGTGTTTGAAGTTATCCTCTCCAAATCACTTTTTCCGAACAAACAACAGATTTACTTTACAATAAACTGACAAAAAACCTTGTCCTATTGGCTTTTTTTTCCAGTCAGTCTTTGGCCTCCTGCAGTAAAAATAAAGAAAGAAGTTTAGTTTGCTTAATGCAACATGTAGGGATTATTGATATTAATCTCATTAATCAAAGAAATACAATACGATTAATAAACATGCCAAATTCATTTAACTTGGTCATTAGTTAATATTCCATGTCACCAAACCACACTTATTGGCAAAACCATACTCTTAGCCACTTGATCTGAATAAAACTTTAGTATGGCAGTGAGGTACCCTAATCAATCCCTGAAAGTGTCATAAAGATCTCTCCAGCAGTTTGGAAGGAGTTAAGGGCTTCACAGACAGACAGACAGACAGACAGACAGACAGACAGACAGACAGACAGACAGACAGACAGACAGACAGACAGACAGACAGACAGACAGACAGACAGACAGACAGATAGACAGACAGACAGACAGACAGACGACAGACAGACAGACGGACAGACAGACAGACAAACAGACAGACAAACAGGCAGGCAGACAGACAAACAGACAGACAGAGAGACAGACAGACAGACAGACAGACAGACAGACAGACAGACAGACAGACAGACAGACAGACAGACAGACAGACAGACAGACAAATTATGAATTATAGTAAGATGGCTGACAGAAGGGGGCAACTTACCCAAGTGGGAATATTTGTTCGGGTGGGGGGTCACCCCCCTTCTGAAAATTGTGGTTATGCCCATGTGTGGGGACCAGCTTGAAAAAATGGAGGTGATTACAAAGAACACTTTAGTCCTACATCTCTCATTAAACGTTTTACGCATAGGTAGGACTCCCCTCTCTCTTATATTAATTTCTCCTTTATCTTTGCCCTTTTCTAACTAGTATTGGGTTATTATTACTATTGGACATTAATAGGAAAACAAGTGGATAGACATGTTCTTCCTTTTTTGTAACATGCCCTATGTTCCTGTGTGCCGTATTATTAACTACATATTGGTGTGCCAATGTGTGTGGTTTAGTCAGATCCATACCCAAGGTAGTTGTCAGAGCCACCGAGACTACTCCCAGTGACTCTGCCTGTGACAAGGCAGGGCAAGTAAAGGACATCAAGAAGTTAATAATAAGAAAATGAATAAGAAAGATGATAATAACAAAGTTAGTTAAGATATCTAATTGAGATAATGTGTTATGGGTTTCCGGTGAAGGAAATTAATTATAAGAACAAAGAAAACGAAGTAATTACAATAAACTAATTTAATGAGCAAACAGCTGGCCAGGCAGGGCGCCGGAGCAGGGCCCCCGAATGGTCTGACTATAAAAAGACACAAAAAACTGTTATGAAGGAGAGTGAATAATATCCATGTTGTAATTGAATGTGTGATATTGAATATTGCATATTGGAAAGATCATTGTTATTTAATACTATCTATTTTGAAGTGAGAGAGGGTGTGTGAACCTACTGTTGGCTACTTATAACCACAGTAGGTAGCCTTAGTTAATACTATAACAACTGGTGATTAACTAGGGAGCGGGGCAGCTATCCTAGTTTGCAGAGTACTATTAGCTGAAGTAGGAGTAGCTCGCTCACATTGGTGGCAGCGGTGGGATAGATAGATATAGCTATTATTAGAACTAGTGACTATCTTCTATTTTGATTATTAAAGAATAATGTCTGCGCCAGGAGAAGACAGGTGCACCCGAAGCCAAACATCAGCTGGAGCTGGGATGAGAAACCCTACAGCCTTCTCTACCCCTGCCAACCCTCCTATTCCGTATGAAGGGATACCTAGCCTACAGGAGCTTGAACTTCGTCGGGCAGAGAGAGAGGAGAGAAGGGCAGAGGAGGAAAGGCAAATCAGACAAGAGGAACGGGAACAAAGAGAGGAAGAGCGTCAAGCTAACAGAGAACAACAACAACTACTGCTCGAGACTATTCGAAGTCTCATACCAGGCAAACAGCCCCCAGCACCAGCAACCCCGAAGCTAACAGTGCAAAAGTTTAACGAGGCTACAGATGACATAGCCGCCTACTTGGACACTTTTGAAGTGGTGGCTACTGCCAGTGGATGGGACCCAGCTCAGTGGACTCTATACCTCAGAGGGTCACTAGCAGGAGCTGGACTCATGGCAATTTCTTCACTCTCTGCTGCCAAACAGGACAGCTATAGAACTGTGAAGGCAACTCTGCTGGCAGCCTACCAAGTGTCGACAGAGACCAGGCGAGGAAGAGTGTTCGAGGACCAGTTCAATTTATCTAACCCAGACATGTGGCTGAGGGACTTCCATCAAAATTTTTGTCATTGGCTAGACACCAGCCGTACCCTAGACCGGGAGATGGTCATCATGGAGCTAGCAATAGCTAAACTCCCCAACTGGTTGGAGCCTCAAATTCGTAATTTGAATTGTCAGTCCTTCGAGGAGCTATCAGAAGCCATCGTTCGACATCTGGGAAACTCCAGAATAAAGAGGGAAAAAGATTACCCGAAAAGAGAAGAGAAGAGGGAGTTCAAGAAGGAAGACAAGCAAGAGCTATGGAGTTGCAGAGGACCAGACAGGAGTGTTATCCAAGGTCCTCACCAGGAAAAGTTTGGGTGAGGCCCAAAGGTATGATAAAAGCTTAAAGTACTTAAGAGAGAAGGCGGGTAAAGCTGGTGAACCCTATTTTTGGAAGGGGGGGGTTATTGATGAGGGAACCTTACCAGCCCCTGGGAAAGAATTTGCTAATCTTACCAGAGATAGCCCGAGAGAGAGTACTTGCCATGGCTCATAATTCCCCAATTGGAGGTCATTTTGGGAGAGAGAGAACACTGAAAAGCATTCGATCAAGAATGGATTGGCCGGGAGTGGTTAAAGACATCAATCAACTGTGTGTGTCTTGCCCAGTTTGCCAGAAGGCTTGTCCAGCCAGTACTACTAAGGCACCACTACACCCTCTACCTATTATAAAGGAACCCCTGGGCCGTATAGCTATGGACATCGTGGGTCCCTTAAAGAGATCAAAGAAAGGTAATAAGTACATATTAGTACTGATGGACTATGCCACCAAATGGCCAGAAGCCTTTCCCTTACGCAACATACTCACTGAGACCATAGTTGAGCGTTTAATAGAGGTGACTGCCAGGTTGGGTGTGCCAAGTGAATTACTAACAGATAATGGGACTAATTTTATTTCAAGGGTAATGCAACAATTCTGTACAATGACGGGTATGAAACAAATTAAGACCTCCCCGTATCACCCTCAGACCGATGGTATGGTCGAGCGTTTCAATGCCACCTTGAAAAGATTGCTAAGGAAATTAGTAAATAACCCGGGAGCTGAATGGGATGAGTGCTTACCTTATGTACTATGGGCATATAGGGGCACAGTACAAAAGACCACTGGTTTCTCCCCTTACCATTTACTGTTCGGAAAAGAAATGAGGATGCCTTTAGACCAGTTGGTAAGGTATTGGAAAGGAAAGGAAGAGGAAGACACCAGTAGTGTGTCAGGGTACATACATACCCTCTGGGCTAATATGGAATTGGTCCGGGAGATGGCATTTGAGAGAGAAGAGGGTGAAAAAGTTAAACAGAAAGAGCAGTACGATAAGAAGGCGAGAGAGCGTGCCTTCGAGGTGGATGATTTTGTATTGGTGTTTAGGCCCACCCTTAAAAACAAATTACTAAACCAATGGCAAGGACCCTTTCCTATTGCTAAGAGGATTACCCCAGTCACCTATTTAGTGGATTTGGGCACAAAGATCAAGAGGTTTCGAACCTTCCATATAAATAGCATGAAAGAGTGGAAGTCCCCGTCTGCGGCTGTGTTTATGGCCGAGACTGATGAGTGGGAGGGCCTGAGTGAAGAGAGAGAAGAAAAAGGAAGAGATATTAGAATGCCAGAGCTCCAGCTGAGGGAGCTGGAAAAATTTAAATGGAGGTATAAAGATGTGTTGAGTGACACCCTGGGGAGAACCAACCTAGTGTGCCACAACATATCTACTGGAGATGCCCCTCCAGTAAGATTACCACCATACAGGCTAGCCCACAAATCCCAAGAAGTGTTAAGGGAAGAGATCCAGACTTTGTTGAACCAGGGTATAATTAGGCCATCAACCAGCCCTTGGGCAGCACCCATTGTATTAGTCCCTAAGAAGGACAACACTAAGAGAATGTGTGTGGATTACTGTAAGCTAAATGCAGTCACTGTCAATGACCCATACCCCCTACCAAATATCGAGCAACTAATCACCAATTTAGGAAGTTCCTGTTATATTACCACCTTAGATCTAACAAAAGGCTATCATCAAGTGCCTGTTAGAAAGGAACATATGGAGAAGACAGCTTTCATAACACCCTATGGGAAATATGAGTACTTGACCATGCCCTTTGGATTGGTCACAGCCCCGTCAACTTTTCAGAGGCTCATGGACCAGGTCTTACATGGGCTACAGGACTTTGCTGTAGCTTACTTAGATGATATACTCGTGCATAGCCTTACCTGGGACGACCATCTAGCACATTTGACAACAGTGTTTGGGAAATTAAGGAAAGCTGGACTAACGGTAAAAGAAAGAAAATGTTCATTTGGGAAAGCTAGTTGTGAGTACTTAGGGTATATAGTGGGGAGTGGAACTGTACAGCCTATGGAGGGGAAGATTGCTGCCATTACTGAGTTCGGGAGGCCAAAAACCAAAAAAGAAGTGAGATCATTTCTGGGCATGTGTGGCTACTATAGGAAGTTCATTGCTAACTTTGCCACTATAGCCACACCTCTGTCCAACTTAATCCGAAAACAGGCATCGAACAGAGTGAATTGGGGAACAGATTGCCAGGAGGCGTTTGACCAGTTGAAAAAGGCCCTAACAGAAGCCCCTGTGTTAGTAACCCCCGACTGGTCAAGATCATTTATTTTACAAACTGATGCTTCAGCCTACGGCCTAGGTTACATTTTAAGTCAGTTAAACAGCAAGGGAGAGGAACACCCCATAGCATATGCTTCAAAAAAGTTACTACCAAGTGAACGGAATTATTCAACAATAGAGCGGGAAGCTCTGGCTATAGTGAAAGGTGTCAAACATTTTAGGACATACTTAGAAGGCAACCTCTTCACTATACAAACGGACCACAACCCTCTCACCCATCTTAACAATCTAAAAGACAGTCATGGGAGGTTGGCCAGGTGGGCGTTGACCCTTCAGCCCTACAACTTTACTGTCAAGCACCGGAGTGGAAAAGCCAACTCTAATGCTGACGGTTTGTCCAGGGACCCATCAGCAGCTGAGGTTGGGGAAATGTCAGAGCCACCGAGACTACTCCCAGTGACTCTGCCTGTGACAAGGCAGGGCAAGTAAAGGACATCAAGAAGTTAATAATAAGAAAATGAATAAGAAAGATGATAATAACAAAGTTAGTTAAGATATCTAATTGAGATAATGTGTTATGGGTTTCCGGTGAAGGAAATTAATTATAAGAACAAAGAAAACGAAGTAATTACAATAAACTAATTTAATGAGCAAACAGCTGGCCAGGCAGGGCGCCGGAGCAGGGCCCCCGAATGGTCTGACTATAAAAAAGACACAAAAAACTGTTATGAAGGAGAGTGAATAATATCCATGTTGTAATTGAATGTGTGATATTGAATATTGAATATTGGAAAGATCATTGTTATTTAATACTATCCATTTTGAAGTGAGAGAGGGTGTGTGAACCTACTGTTGGCTACTTATAACCACAGTAGGTAGCCTTAGTTAATACTATAACAACTGGTGATTAACTAGGAAGCGGGGCAGCTATCCTAGTTTGCAGAGTACTATTAGCTGAAGTAGGAGTAGCTCGCTCACAGTAGTCATTTTGGCCACCTAAAGCGAATAAATTGACTAAGTAGGCTGAAATTTGGCATGCAGTTTCAGAGTAACTGGGAGATTGTTATTATCCACATGTGAGTGTAGCAATGGGTATAGTTTTGTCATAGCCACACACACATAAAGTAATTTTGGCTATCAATAGGTAATTAAAAAACCAATGGGAATGAAATTAGAATTATGGTCTAAAAGAACTACATGTGGGTTTGCTTTGTCATAGCAACATCCACAGGTAGTCATTTTGACTACCAAAATCTAATCAAAGAACCAATTAGGTTGAAGTCTGGCATGTGATAGCCAAGTAACATGGTGATTATTATTAACCACATGTGGGTGCAGTTTGGTCTGGGCCATACCTACGGGAAGCCATTTTGGCTACCAAAAGCTAGTTAAAGAACCTATCAGGCCAAAATTTGGCATGTGTTCACCAAGCAACTGGGTGGGCATATTAACCAACTATGGGTGGGTTACTGGGTGTAATTTGGTGGTAGCCACATCCATAGGAAGTTCTTTTGCTGCCAAAAACTAATAAAAGGACCAACCAAACTGAAATTTGTATGGTTTCCATAATGTTTCATGTTGACACTGGCTGGGCAATGACATGACCTCCTATAAGATATGTCTTCTGATAAAAAATAATTCTCCTGTAGACTTGTCCTCCCATAAAACATGTTCTTCCTTAAGATATGCCCTCCTGTAAGACATATCCTCCAGTAATATATGTATTTCTGTAAGACATTTCCTCCTGTAGGACATGTCCTCCAGTAAGGAATATCCTTCCATATGATATTTTCTCCTGCAAGACTTCTCCATCCTGTAAGACATGTCTCCCTGTAAAATGTGCCCTCTTATTAAGCATGTATTTCCGAAAGACATGTTCTCCCATAAAACATGCCCTCTCATTAAGCATGCATTTCTGAAAGACATGTTCTCCCATAAAACATGTCCTTCCATATGCCATGTTTCCCCCGTAAGGTGTGTTTTCATGTAAGACATGTTCTCCTGTAAGACATGTCCTTCTGTACAACATGTCCTCACATAAGACATCTCCCATAAGATATATCATCCTATCCTCTTGCAAGAGATATCCTCCAGTAAGATATTTCCTTCAATACGAGATTTTGTCCCACAAGACATGTCCTTTAAAGCATATCCTTTCGTAAACATATCCTCTAATAAGACATGTCCTCCCGTAATACATGTTCTTTAATAGCATACTAGTTATAATAATAATACAAAAACAGGAGAATTGTTATGACCTTAAGTCCTCTCTTCGGCAGAAAGGCGAATTTCTCTTTGGCTATGCAATAGTATTTGTTGAACGCAAACCATTTACAAAAATGTCTGGAATATGGTTTCAAATAGTGAACTTGGTAATCTTGATTATAAATTCAAACTTTATAATATGAAATTAGAAATAATATTTTAAGTTGCAAAAATTTTTTTACCTTTATGAGGCTGTTCATGCTGATATATAATGAGCAAACTATTTAAGAAGCAGAGGTTGAATATTTGCTGCTGCGGGGATAGCTAAGGTAGAAAGGATAACAAGAGCTGTCCACACTAATAACTGTGGCTAATAATTACTACAGTATTTATATATATATAGTGTTTCAGGTTAAAAATTTTTTTCTTCCAAACAGATGAGGTCACAGTTATGATATGACTCACGAATTTTGGGTTTCAACACTTATTCAGTAAAACCAATCAGTTGTAAACACAGGTCAAAATCCATTTTTATCCAAAACATTTGTCCAAAACTTGAAAGTAGTGAATGATAACACAAATTTGATCTCATCTAGGTGTTCTAAACAATTATTTCACCAGGCCTAAAACATATTTTAATAAATATAGAGTAAATATTTGCCATAAGTCTTAGTGCGATGGCTTTTGTTATTCCTCTGATGCCTAATAGAAGAGGTTGGCCTGATGGCATCCAACCCAAATGTTAGTGCACTGTGGACAACAGGTATATGTTACTCTGAAAGTTAAAATATTCACTAATTATGACACACATGCACACACACACACACTTATATACACACGGAACAAACTCCATTAAAGTAAGATTCATGATGGAAAAATTAACATCCACAGTTATAGGGTGTATTGTTCAACTTTGACTAGCTATCGGCTGATATTTTCTTGGGGCCCTACAATCGTGGTTGGAAATCCCTTCTACCGTAAGTTGGATATGATCTCACACATTTAGATGAGCAAATATGCACTTCTTCATTTGCTCATACATGCACACATACATGCACACATACATGCACACATACATGCACACATACATGCACACATACATGCACACATACATGCACACATACATGCACATATACTCATACACACACTTTCTAATAGCGCACTATGCAAACCCTTTCCATTACACACCATCATATTTGCACATATTCATTTTCATGTACACCTACAAGCTCACATAAGTATACATACAAATGCAGACCATGCACAAACACATGTCCACACATTTTAACACATGTAGACAACACTCATACAATTAAAGAATTATATATACACAATCACATGCACACTAATACACTGAATGTTGAATGTGCATACACAAAACTAACAAAAAATGGAGATCACTCCACGAACTTATATATAAAATATTGACAATAGTAATCATTCTCATATAATTAGAAATTACAAAGGTTTTCTGTGATGCATGGAGTTGTTCATTCATGAAGCAATAATACCACAGAATTGAGTTTGTGGATGCCATTCCCGCACCAGTTGATATTATTGCTACTAGCACAAAATTGTTGCTGAGGACATGTCTTATGGATGGCATGTATTATGAGATGATATTCTTATGAGAGGACATTTCTTACTGGAGGACAGGTGTTATGGGAGGATAAGTATTACAGGAAGATAGGTATTGCAGGACATGTCATATAGGAGATCTGTCCTACAGTAGGACATGTCTTCCTTGAGGCATGCCTTAAGGGAGGATATGTGTCAGAAGAAGACATGTCTTACAGGAGGCTGTTATTCAGGATGACGTAAAATTATTGGAGGAGGGAGTCTTACTGGAAGACATGTCTTACAGCAGGAGAGCATGTATTACTGTATGACTTGTCTTACTGGAGGATATATTTTATGAGAGTACAGGTTTTACTGGAGGACATGTCTTACTGGATCAAATGTATCACTGTAAGACCTCTTTCCGGAAGACATATCTTACCGGAAAATCCTTTTCCTTAATTATTTAATCATGCATATATCTACTATAAGTTAGTGTAAGTGTCCATTTTGCACCTATAATATAGTTTGTAAGAGAAGTCTTATTTATATATATGTTTCTTGTATGTTATATACAATTTAAAGATCATATAATGTAAGACATGCACTCATGTAATACACGGCCTCCTATAAGCATACCCTCCAGTAAGACCTGTCATCACATAAGACGTGTCCTCATCCCATAAGATATGCCTACCTGTAAAACATGTACTCCTATAAGAAGTCTCGACCTGCAAGAATACCCTCCTATAAGATATACCCTCAAGTAAGACGTCCTCCAGTAAGACATGTCTTCCAGTAAAACATATCATCCTGTAAGATATGACATCCCGAAGACATGCACTCCCCCAATACATGACCTCCAATAAGACGTTTTCTTCTACAAAGCATGACTTCCCTTAAGACATATGCTCCCATAAGACATGTCATCTTGAAAGACATTCATTTCAAAAAGATATGTCTTCCCATCCTTGATGATGATGATGATGATGATGATGATGATGATGATGATGATGATGATGATGATGATGATGATGATGATGATGATGATGATGATGATGATGATGATCCAAAGAAAGAAGCATGCATGCCGTGGACCTATGCTCCAGAGGAAGATAAGGGAAACCGATCAACCAAAGAGCCAAATTGCTTCATTTGGTCAGGAGTCTAACAGATGACCGGCCATCCCATATGTTCATTTGTCAAACTTTGTGTTTTTGGATCTGGAGCAGCTCTGCCGGTAACACTGCTCCAGTTATTGCTAGTTATTGCCAGAGTAGAACAGAATCCTGGATCAGCAAAAAAAACCCAGTTATGTTGGGATAAAACCATCACAAAAAGTTATAACAAGAAATCACCAAATAAATTGAAAATAATGCAATATAATTGCAATGGTATCAGCAACAAAGTGTATGAAATAGAGCATTTCATGCTGTCTAATGACATCAAAATAGCAGCAATTCAAGAAACAAAGTTCTCTAAACAGAATGAAGACCCAAAATTCATAAAATTTGCGATAGTCAGAAGAGACAGGAAGACAGAGGCAAAGGAGGAGGATTAATTTTCCTGATTGACAAACAAATCCCATTCCAGCACGTTCACATTCCAGGAGATCCTCAAGATCCAATGGAGGTGCAGGCAATTACCATCCAAGCTGAAGCAGGAATAATTAATATTATAAACATATATATCCCACCAGACAGCAGCTCTGCTACGGGATACATGCCGTCTATAAAAAAGATCCTCCAAATTCAAGACACAATAATTCTCAGATATTTCAATGCCCATGATCTCTGGTTCTCATTAGGGTAACCTACACCACGAGGCGCCAACTTGGCAGATGAAATTGATACCTTAAACTCTGGAACATTGAATTTGGATTCTCCGACAAAAGTACCAACATCGACCAAAGTCCAACTTCGCCTGATACCTCCATAGCCAGCATTTCACTGATCAACCAACTCGAGTGGAGAACATTGTTTAGCTTGTCTTCAGATCACATCCCAATTGTCATCACTCTGCAGGCAGAATTTGAAGTGCAGGATAAACCAGTACGATCATTTCTAAACTTCCGGAAAGCTGACTGGATGAGCTTTGAAACCGACACAGAATCAGTCTTTCAAAAATGTGACAAACCAGCAAATGCACACCAAGGAGAAATGTTTTTCAGGAATACCCTGCTCACGATCAGCAAAAAGTGCACCCCTGCAGGAAGAATACCAAAAATAATACCACACCTCTCAGATGAAGCCAAACAACTCATGTTGGAGAGGGATAAAAAAAGAGCATTAAATCCCATTTCCAAAGAAATACTGCCACTCAGTATGAAAATTTCCAAACTAATCTATGAAGAAAAGCAGATCAGGTGGACAGAGCATTTAAAAACATTCAGCTCATACACAGATCAGAGCAAACTATGGAAAACTATCAAAGGGCTCAATGGGAAAGCAAAATTGGCACCCAATGTTGGCATAACCTTCAAAAATAAGACACATAACAAAGGAAGACAATTGGTAAACATGTTCAACAAACAGTACACGACAATCAAAAAACATCAATCAATGAAAACAGCACAAAAAATCACCAAAGCTCTGCTGAGTAGAAAAGATCCAAATCCAGTACAGCTCACAGAAAAAGAAGTCAGAGAGGCCATTAAGAAATCAAATAACTCCAAAGCACAAGGTCCTGATAAGCTGACAATCTTCCAATAGAAACATCTTGGCAAGGCAGGAATTGCCTATTGCACAGGCTTATTCAATCTGCCCTAAAGTGAAAATAGAATTCCACAAATATAGAAGACATCAACCATCATTCCTCTACCAAAACCAGTCAAGTTAGATATAGAAAGCAACTCTTACAGGCCAGTCCGCTCAGCAGCCAAAATTCTGGAGAAATGCTTGTTGCTAGCATTGAATAGCCACTTGAAGTTGGCCACTCCACAACATCAGCTCTGCTTAACATCAGCACAGCAGTGGCAGAAGGATTTAATGAAAAGAAACCTCCAAAAAGTTCCATCATGGTAGCTCTTGACTAAAGTGTTTGACACAGTGGTGCATGAACAACTGATAAAAGATATCAATGAGACCACATTGCCAGTAAGCATTGTAAAATGGCTCACAAACTACCTCAAAGGCCTAAGAGTGAGAATAAAATTCAGAGACAAGCTGTCCAATTCAAGGTTGGTCCATCTTGGTGTCCTGCAAGGCTCAGTGGTCAGTCTGACACAGTTCAACTTCAATGTTGCACTAGCTACACTTCCTCCAGATTATAACGGATAAAAATAATGAGCTATGCTGATGATTTCACAGTCATAGGAACAGGGGTTTTCCCAGGCTAAATCACACAACAATTAAATGAATATCTGCCATCACTAGTAAAAATTTTTGAAGACAGAAGGGTCGATATCTCGGCACAAAAATCATCATCTATTTTGTTCACCCCAGACTCTTTGCAGCACAAATCAGTGAAGCCCAAAAATTGGGAGTCACTTTCGACATGTCATTCACATTCTCTCCACACTGTACCGCCATCAGAGCTTGAACAAGTCAGAGAAATGTCATCATGAGAGCGTTGGCAGGGTCCACATGGGGCCAGGACAAGGAAACGCTAGTCAGAACTTATACAGCTATTGGCGGCTCAGTCATCGACTATGCATGTCCAGTCTAGAACCCAGTCATCAAAGAGACTAACTTCAGAAAACTGCAATGAACCCAGAGTCTCTTGAACACCACATATGAAAACTTTATTTTTTTTTATCTTGATGCTTAGCAAAGTATGAATTAATATAGATCAGTTGAGCCCTAAACATAGTGTGATGGTGCACTCTTTAATATTCTCACAGAAGTTATTCATTTTTGTGAAACTAATTCAATAGAATAATATGAAGACAGTCTACATCATTATTCAAGTGACTATCTACTCAGTTTATGTATAAACTAACTAACAATATAGCAATAGTTGCTAGACAGACGAAATGGATGAGATCGTTATACCTAGATAACAGTTATATTCGTGGATGTGAGGTATGCGTTGTCAACAGTCATTTTGTTGAACGTGGTTGGGAAGGAGAAGAGGAGGGAACTCATGGCAATTATCAGGGAACACCAAGTAGTCATAAATATCCTCTTGATTCCCATGGTAAGGCATTGCTGTTGTGTTGGGGTTCTGTCCTGTGGTGTGGGTCCTCCTGGCTGTTGCAGAGGTGGCCTCTGCTATTGTGCTTTTCATGCTACTGGTTGAATCGGGACTACACAGTGTGGCATCCTCATTCGTTATTCACCCATTGTTGCCGATCCAGCACTTCAATCATATTACTGCAGGCAAAAAACATCAACAAATTACAGACAATCTTTGTCAATATTTTTACTTGGAAACTGCATCATTCAGACCCATATCCATATAAAATTGGACTATAATTTTGGAGGGTAAGAAGATGATCATATTGTGAAATATATTTTACACTAATTTCATAGCTGGATAACCAACCTAAGAATAGCTAGTTTCAACATAATTGGACGGAAGGTTAACGGCAATCAATTATTTTGACTAATAGTTTACCCTAAAAATATATATATCTATTTATCCATCTATCTATCTATCTATCTATCTATCTATCTATCTATCTCTCTCTCTGTCTGTCTGTCTGTCTGTCTGTCTGTCTGTCTGTCTGTCTGTCTGTCTGTCTGTCTGTCTGTCTGTCTGTCAGTCTGTCTGTCTGTCTGTCTGTCTGTCTGTCTGTCTGTCTGTCTGTCTCCATCCATCCATCCATCCATCCATCCATCCATCCATCCAATCTATCTATCTATCTATCTATCTCTCTATCTATCTATCTATTGTTTGTGTGTCTGTTTGTTAGGCGTGATTTAAGGCCCCTAGTTTTGAATAAAATTCAGTGCAGATATTCGGAGGTTTCGGTATGCATTATATATTATTATGGCTCATTTTTGAAAATTGGTTCCCTTAGTGAGGAAAAAAGAAATAAATTTTCCATATCAAAAAATAAAGCCAAAAAAAATATGGCACAGTGGTCAAATTTGTACTCCTCCATGCTGAAAGTCCCAGGTTGGATTCTCCCAAGACTAAATTTTTTTTCAAGTTATTTTTTTCCTTGCATTTTTCTTTCCACTTTCTTTCTTTCCACTTTTTTTCTTTCCACTTTCTTTCTTTCCACTTTCCTTCTTTCCACTTTCTTTCTTTCCACTTTCTTTCTTTCCACTTTCTTTATTTTTTTCTTCTACTCTCTTCCTTCTTTATTCTTTTTCTGTTCTAACTTCTTACTTTTTATTTGATCATCAACTAGAGGGACCACTAGGTCCAATTTTAAATCTACACAGCACAGATAGATATTCTGAGAAAGAAATATGTCTTCAGGCCATGGTTCATTTAATTAATTCAGGAAATATCAATTAGAGGATTCAGAAGGATTAACGAACTAATATAGCTGTGCAGCTGTACTAGAACAGCAGGTACATTTGAAAGATTGGGATAGGCAGGGAGTGCCGACTAGGTTTGAGTGGCATGCTCTAACCAAGCTTCACGCATGGGGTGCGGTATGTGGAAGCCTAATATGCAGGCAGTGCAGCACTTTTCTGGGAATGTAGTCTACTCTGAGGCTGTTAGAATAAGAATACTGCACATGGTGCAGGTACCTCTGCTAGTATGTATATATTTATGAATGATGTCTATATGTGTATGTATGTGTATGAGCATGTGTGTGTGTGTGTGTATTTGTCTGTGTATGTGTGTGAGTATGAGTGTGACTTTTTGTGTGTGGGCATGTATGGATGCATGTGTACATACATGCATGCATAAAAGCATGTCAGTGCATGACTGAGTGTGCGCATGTGAGCATGCATTTGTGTGAGCGTGTGTGCATTCATGTATAAATTAATGCATGTAAGTACTAAGGTAGCTATGTACGTAGGTAGGTAGATACATGTGCTTGTATGTATGTCAGTATATATGTATGCATATATGTATACATAAATATATATAGACTGATGGATGGACAGAGAAATGGATGGACGGATGGACCAATGGACCGACGGATTGATGGACGGACTGATGGACTGACCAACGGACGGACAGACGGACAGACTGACCTATGTATCTACCTACCTAACTACATACATAGATATACATCTATGTTCATACTGATATTTTAAAACATTTTCTATCTGACCACAAGAGCTGAGAGGTGATAAATATCAACTGACCATATGTACAACTCCAATTTTGATCTTATATATTTCCAAATTTGACAATTTCATTAAATTTTTCAGAAGAAACAAAAATTTGTAGTTAGCACAATCATCAAACTAAGGTCGTCTTAATGTCTAATTATAATTTCAATCACATGAACTAAGTTATGGACAGTTCATCAACTTCACCTCATTTTTATAAGGTAGGCATTGATTAAATGATAGCAACCCATTTATTATACTTATATACATATATTCTATTCAATTTAATTCGATTTCTTGCAGTACCAACAACAGAAGAGGCATAAGCCCAGAAGGAAAACCATAATGAACAAACCGACTATGCTGCTTGCAAGTGCTGCTAATACAATCAAAATGAAAGATGATAATGCTCCTGCAGTCATATATACAACATGAAACCCCAAATATACATGTAACAATGATCACTATTATTGTCTTGTCAATCACTCACCAATATCAAATGGATAGGGCTTACTGTATGTGACCACTATTTCATTATATGCTGAGGCAGCGATGACATGATGTTTTCCAGGAAGAAGGCCCACAAAAATGAAGAAGTTTTTTGGTGAAGAGTGAAGGCAAGATGTTGGTCACATTATTCATTAACCCTTCGCTATTATCAAATGAGAGTATAGAAAAGCAACCAACAGTTTTACTTTGACATGCTATTTTTTTTTAATGATTTGATCAAATGATATTTATATTGTACAGAAAAGAAACGAACCTGTATACAATGAGCAGATGAGTGACTAACCTGTATAAAGTCAGCTTATAGTGAGTGATGACACTGTTTAGGACTGATGATTCCAACATAACCATGACCATACTTCCATTCAATTTCACATTACTGTTGGAAAGTGTAGGAGAAGGGGGTGGGCCAAGTACAGTGGTCAAGCCACTTAGAGTGCCAAGTGTATTTGTGGCACTGCATGTGTATGACCCAGTGTAGTTGGGGTGCAGAGGATTGATTGTTAGCAAGAGAGTTCCATTCCTTGATCAGTAGAGTTGATGCCCTCAATTGGTAGGCTAACTGGAACCAGCATATTCTATGAGTTGTTAATTTGAAATGTTTGGCTGGATATTGAGGGATGTTAGGTATATAGTAATTATGAATCTTGTGATGGCTATTTGTTATGATGCATATTTACACAATATCGCATATGAAAGCATGCTGTCTTACATCAGGATCTGTCCACTTCAAACTAGCACCAACTTCATTAGCACCCGCCTGAATTTCACATGAATTTCACAGCTTAACTGAATTATTTGGTCATAGTATGACACAACATGTCCTCTACTCTCACTATGGGAGATTTAGGATCTGTGACACAGAAAAGTAAAGCTGTAAGTGTATCATTTCCATACATCATTTCCCTTGAGTTAAATAACTTTGAACCTCCTAAAACCGTAATCTACAAGAAGTTTCAGTATTACAAATACATTATATTATTAAAATAAAAGATACGACTAAATAAACACAAAGTATACTCAATCCCCAAAAGATTACGCTAAAATAATTACCATCATCTTAACAATCACTCACCGACTCGAAAGGAATACGGCTCAATGTATGTCTCCGCTATTTCATTATTGCTGAGGCGACAGCGATATTGTATTCGCCAGGCTGAAGGCCAGTTAAAAAGAATAAATTGTTGGTGCTGATTGAAGGCAAGATGTTGGTGTCATTATTTGTCTTATTGCCACTGATACCAAACCTAGGTATAAGCAACAATTAGCATAACTTACTATGCTATCTTTAATAGTCTGAAAAAATACAAACCTGTATGCTATGAGCAAATAATGAGTGAGGATTGCATTTGGGAATGATTTTTCCAAACTTATAGTAACTATACTTCCATTTACTTTCACATTATTGTTGGAGAGTGTAGGAGGAGGTGGAGGTCATACACAGTGGTGATGCCACTCTTAGTGCCAACTGTATTAATGACGGTGCATGTGTAGGTCCCAATGAAAGTTGGATGAAGTGGATTAATGGTCAGTAGGATAGTTCCATTTCCAGGGTTGGTAGAGTAGACACCTATTGGTTGACTAAGTGAAATCATCATATTCTATGAGTTAGTTTAATGAAAAAATATGGTGAAATATAAAATCAAGATAAATATATAATAGTAATGAAATGTGACGAGACATGATGTGCATGTGAAAGCATGTGGTCTTATATGAGGATCTGTCCACTTTAAAATTGTTCCAACTTCATAGGCAAGTGATTGAATCTCACATAGCAGCTGTATTACCTTCTAATAATGTGAGACCAATTTGTTCTTCACAGTCACTAATGGAAAACCTGAACATGTGCCACAGAATATTAATACTTGAAATGCCATAATATTTCTTTTTTCTATTTCAAGGTTGAAGTAAGTTTGGATATCCTATAACAATACTCTGCACGAGTTTTTGTTTCGGCAGGTATGTTTTTTTCCTTATGAAATATATGAATGAATGAACACAAATTATTCCCTATTCCCCCAAATAGTATGCTTCAATAATTTCCATACCATATTCTCAATCACTTACCGATTTAAAAGAAATGGGTTCACTGTTTTTGCACACTGTATCATAAAATCTTGAGGCAACAGTGGTGTAATATTCCCCAAGCTGAAGGCCCGTGACTCTGTAAGTATTTCTGAACCTACTCATTATGTTGATTGAGCGGTATTGGGTGGTTGCATTGGTAGTTTGCTCCTCACTGTTACCAAATATGGGTAGAGATAAGCTGTAAATGGCATTTTAAAATTATAACTATGAATGGCTACAATGATAAAAATGAAACTAACAAGAATAAAATCAGCCTGTAGTGAGTTAAGACAGTGTTTGGGAGGGCTTTCTCCAACATGACAGTGACCGTATTTCCATTTGCTCTAACACTAATTTGGGTGAGTGCGGGAGGAGAGGGTGGGCCATACACAGTGGTAATGCCACTTATTATGCCAACTGTATTAGTGCATGTGCATATGTAACTCCCAATGAGAGTGCGGCGAAGTGGATTGATGGTTACTAGGATAAATCCATTTCCTTCATATGTGGAGTAGACACCTACAGTTGGTTGGCTGACTGAAACCAGCATATTCTATTGAATGGATTGTGTGGAATGTTAGGTTAGATATTAAAAGAGATTAGCTATATAGTAATGATGAACCTTGTAATAACATATGTGGTGATACGTAAGTGTGCAGTATATGCATGTAAAAGCATGCAGACTTACATTAGGATCTGTCCACCTTAAACTTGCACCAATTTCAAAGGCGTCCAACTGAATCTTGCAGCGCAACTGGATTACATGGTTGAAATATGAGACTTCTCTGTCCTCTACAGTTATTATGGGTAAAGGCTTTACTGTTTCATCAGGGTATAAATGAATAAATGAACATGAATGAATTGCATTTCCCCAAAAAGGTTATGCTTGAAAAATATTAGAATATATTCGACCCTCCCCCCCCCCAAAAAAACAACAACAATATATAAACAAATACTAAGGGGGAATTTTATCTTTACTCTTGTGACGGAACCTGCCACAGCACCCACGCAACTTCAGTCTCTCCAGCCAATGGAAACTCTGCACTTCAGCAGACTGCATGCTCTGTCTCTCTGTCTGCACCTTTTAATTCCCAAGTCAAAACACATGCCAAAAAAAGAATCTTTATAAGAGTGAATTGAATTCCACAAAAACTGCACACCACGTTATAACATCACAGACAAATCAATGAGCACAAAACCACACACTATTAATGTTTTCTGTCCAGTCAGAGGAATCCATTTAATAAGAAACACAAAACTTATATAAATCAATGACCACAAAACCACACACCATTCATGTTTCCTTTTCAGTCAGAGGAATCCAATTAAGAAGCAACACAAAACTAATATATAATAGAAAAAAAAACTAATAATGTTTCTTCTTCTTCACCAATTCACCATCAAGTCTCTAGTCCTCTTGCATTGCCCAGGTCATCAGGGAAGGGTTGTCCTCGATCCTTCACACTCTTCTCTCCTGGCCTAATATATATTTTATGGTTATTCAAGAAAGTCAAATTTCAAAAGTAAAATATTTATGTACCAAAATATTAAATACACTTCGCTGTCACATACATAATTGTTTTCCTTTAGGAATGACAGCTTATATTCTATTTTAACATTTTTTCTTAGTTGATTGGACCTTGAAAGAATATATGCATAAATCACAAATTGCTCTAAGGACAGTTGCTGGAAGAATGCACATTCATGAGATTAATCTAAAAATTTTAGAATTACAGTTTCCATCAGCTAATGAATCTGTAGTTTTATAGAAACCCCAATAGTTCTTCTTTTATGTGAACATGAAGGGAGAATACACTATAATGAATTGGAGCTGGATTAAAATGGGTTAACCTCCTGTAATAGTAGGAAAATTATATTTCTGGTAATGGCAATACTCCTAGTGTCAGTTAACATTTTTACTGACTAATATCCTCCCCTAGCTAATCACTTCTTTCACACATATTCACAACTCACTACACACTCACCAATAATACTAACTCTGGAAACCTGTGTTTTCACTCCAAAATGGTTGGTAGCAGACATCATGTAAGTGCCACCATCAATCCTATGCACTTTTTGCAGAATATTCTGTAATTAATACTGTTGTAGGAGAATAAAAGTCAAGGATTGTTCCCTGAGGACATCTCAGTTTTATTTTCATCTCTTTTTATGTGGTAAAGTGTCACATCAGGCCTTGGATCCCCTACAATATTGATCGAGACAGTGAGATTGTCTTGTGTGTTGACAGTGTAGTTTCCCAAATTCAAAATTATTGGAGGATCTGTGGCAATGCAATTAAGATTTTTTTTAAATTGAAAAATGGAGTTCTTTCTTTTCTCTCAAACAATATGAGGATATGATTATATGCACTTTATCAATAGTTGTGATCAATAGTCTTTCAAATAAAAGCTTTATATTTCAACTTACAGGTGGCAATCAATTACCTTTGTTACATAATCATTACTCAGTTATTCCTAAATTTTACCTGTCAGTGTGAGTGTAGCTTCCTGCAAAGTCCTTTCTTAATGAAGCAAGTGTATATTCCATGATGGGATGCTTTAACACTGGTTATCACTAAGTTTCCATCACTAACAGTGAACCCTCTGTAGCATGAATGATAGTTGAGAAACCAAAGCTAGTTTAGAATTATGCTGATTTTTATAACAGTGTATAAAATTACAGTATATAAGCGCAGTACATATTTGATATTACAATGCCACAATCGATATCTTACTCTGGGTGGGATAAGTCTGTGTTGATCATGACTGTCAAAGGATGATCAGTGCCAACTAATTGGTATTCCCATACTGAGAAAATGTAATGTTCCTTAAAAACTGTATCAACACTGCAGTTGAAACACACTTTATCTCCAACTTCTGCTCTAACATTCTGTGGAGTCCTAGTAAAGGTTTCTGCAATAAGTATCAGTTGCATATCATCATTAACATGTAAATATAATTACTCTCAGTTATACAGTTTGCAATTATTCTCCTTTATGAAACCTTAACTTTTGACATTATACCTGCTGGCTAAAATATTTCATACATTATAATGTATCTTACGACCAACCTGTCAAAATTTCACTGATAAATTATGGTGCAGAATTAAGTGTAGAAATACAATGCCACCCCGTCTACATCAAACCATCATTTTCATTTCATTTTTTGTTGATTTTTGTATTGTTCTTTGGTTTTATCTGTCTGTCTGTCTGTCTGTCTGTCTGTCTGTCTGTCTGTCTGTCTGTCTGTCTGTCTGTCTGTCTGTCTGTCTGTCTGTCTGTCTGTCTGTCTGTCTGTCTGTCTGTCTGTCTGTCTGTCTGTCTGTCTGTCTGTCTGTCTGTCTGTCTGTCTGTCTGTCTGTCTGTCTGTCTGTCTGTCTGTCTGTCTGTCTGTCTGTCTGTCTGTCTGTTTTCTTGTTTGTTTGTTTTATTGATTTTGTTTGTTTGTTTTATGTCTTTTTTTTCTATATTTTTCTTCTCAAATTTTTGCCAAATGGTTGAACTCTTCGTGATAAAACTTCACACATATAATTCTTGCTAGCTGGGGAGGGTTTGTGCATTCTATTGGTTTGGAATATATATCTTTTTAGTAGCACTGGCTTAGTTTAATTCTGGTGATTATGGAAGGAAATGTACATAATTGGTCAGAGAGCAGAATCTTTGCAAACCATATCTTGCATTAGTCTTCTGTAGCCACACCTACCATATGCAACTACCAATGTGATTAGGTTGCAAGGCTAATCTCAGGAAAATCCACCAATGACACATTGTAATTCAGAGACAAAAAGATCACAAAGTTGTTAAAGAAGGGACAGGTGGATGGCACAGAGAACATCAAGTGATGAAAGTAAACAGTTCAGTACAGAACAAGTGAAGTAAAAAATTCAACTGAGCTCATATATACCAGCACAACTTCACTAGTCCCCATTAGATATGCCAGAGTCAGGGGCAAACTGCTATTGTTTTGTGAGGCAGTTGCAGTAGTACGTATCCTTTACATTTATCCTTATTTTGTATTTTGCATATATATATATACATTCTTTTCTTTGTACGCAAATACCATGTTCCATTAAATGAATAGGTAGAGAATATTAAATTCAATTGGATCTGTTTGGCTAATGCACTCTTGTTTTGTTAAGAAGTTGTGGCATTTTTCTAATTATCCTCATCTTGTGATGTTTGTGAACTAGTTTGTTTGATTGCTAACGCCATGTCCATTAAATGAATTATGTGAATAGGAAGATTAATGACATCCCATGTTTGAATATAGACATTAGTGTTGGTGGTTGTATTGTCTCAGGGTACAATTTATATATTTAGTACATTTTGTGATGTGGTAGAGAATTGTTACATGATTGTTATCGTTACATTATCCACAATATATTTCTGGTCTGGGACTACAACAGCTATATTCCTTTAGTATATTATAAATTACATACTGTTCAAGTCACCCAGAAATGGTATACAAATGTCAGCTGTAGAAGTAGCCTAAACAATCAAAGATAGCAGAGTCAATATGGAGTATATTTTCCTTTTGGATAATGTTTGTTTCATACACATTCCAAATAGAGGTCATGTGATCACATAAAAAATGAATGGTATTAGAAATTGTTATACATTAAACAGAAACCATCCTATGCTATCTAGAACATTTTATAGTGACAATAACTAAAGTTGTTTATTCCTGACTTATTTATTTTTGAAGTGTTATACTCCAGTGAGTTAGATAGACAATGATGTCTGGATCTTAGGCTTTATTTTTGGAAAAAGCCTATTTTGGCATTTCTTTTGAAAGTCTTATTTTCTTTTTAAAAAATACATAGGTAGGCATGTCTATAATTTTGACTACTTCTTAATACCCATGTGGTAGCCCACCTATTTATGGATATCTCAAAATATGAAACATGACCTGAAGTTGTTGACCAAGTTAATCATATATTTCTGTTCAGATGTTTTTTTGGTTGACCTGCTATACTCTGATTGTGTTTTTTTTTTATTAGTCATGGTGTAATACCATGCCTTACTACAAATTACATTTTATTGAAACATCCATATTGCTACATATTATTGCTCTTACAAGGTTTCCTCAGAGGATCTTCTGCACTTTCTTAAGTCTGGAGAAAAAGCACTATCCAGCTCTCTGATCTAGACAGAGTACTACTCTGGAACCTTTTGCATAGTATGTTAGAGTTCTCTTGGAAGTATATCTATGAAGGCTAGTATGGTAATTGTGCCCAATGATAATATTTGTGATAATCATAATAATTTTTTTTTATGATGTAGTGTCAATGGACATAAGATAATTAGTGATAATTTCAGTGATATTTAGGTGATAACTATAGTAATGATTTTAGTGATAATTTTACTGCTGGTGGATGTAAAAAAAAAAATAATAGCACTTAACTGATTAGCAGCTTATATTATTTTGATCCATAAAGACTATTAAACAGGATCAAATAAAAATATAAATTATTAGTAGTTTAACTGTCAGAGACAAAGGAGGATGACCAATCACAAACTAATACAAATGTGGGTAACCCAGAGAGGCTGGATAAAGAGAGGAGTATAAGAATTCTGTAATTAATAGGAATGTGGGTAACCAAGATGTGCTGGATAAGGACTATTATGAGAACTCTCTCTCATGTGAAGGATGCAGCTGGCCCTGGGAGCAGAGGCCCAGGAAGTAACTGTGAACTATAAAATATAAAAGACAGAGATAACTGAATATAATTGGGTTCTTCACTGACTACTAAAGAAACTATTGACTGATACCAGCAGTTCACTGGATCAGTTTTATGATACTCACCTTTATTGAGAACTCACTTTGTGAATCAGTTGCTAATAGAGGGGTGGTGTGGTAGCCTTGATACTAGTAGGGTAGTAAGACCTAACTTGTGTGTTAGGGATCTGTTGCTTCTGTGGTTGCCTGGGTAACAGGGGACAGGAACCATGGAGCGTTCACATCAACCTACTGCCTGCCTGAATAGACTGCATAGGTGCCAGCAAGGTAACTGTGAGGAAAATCTATTGAACCACAAATCCTCCACTGTTATATTTTTTATCTGCTCCATTACATTTTGGTATTCTTGCAAATTTTTTTGAATTCCTAAGGAGAAAGTCAAGAAAAAAAGTTTTGTGAATCAAATCAGGTACTTTGTCAATCTTTTTTGTCCACTTGATTGGTAAAGGGTCTTAAAAAGGCAGGCATCTATATTTTTTAATTTTAGGTGAAAGAAACGACAAAATGAACTGATATCAGTTGAAGAAGAAATCCACCAACATTTGCAGTTGAGAATGAAACATTTTATAGCCAGCAAAACTTGCACCTCTGATGATGGAAATGATAAAGTCCTGCCAACAGCTTCCTGCCTGAGTTCTGTTTCTAGTGTGTACACTATTCCCTTTGTTACTTGTGGCACATAGGTCTAGGAACTATTGCAATGGTAGGGGTTGGGGAATGATATGTCCTTGCTTTTGACAAGAATGGATATCAAGCAAAAAGTGAAGGTTGCAAGTTTTACTATCAGCTTTTGAGCACTCTGTACCTGCTATCTGAAATACATTTCTTCAAAATGAAAGTAATGTCATGATGCCCATCAGCACCTGATGCTACATCCCTACATCACTGCCTCAAGAACAAGCAACTTAAACTGAATGCTTTCAGTGGTAAGGATCCAGCAAAAGGATTATTTAATTAATATTATGCACACTTAGAGGGGGGTGGCTAATACTTGCATATGACTGACCATGTACCCATGCAGCTGGAAAAGTAATGCACTTGCTGGATAAAAAGGAATTCACATATACCTTACAATCTCCCATCCACAAGGCTGGCTACAGGCCTGTTAGTGTCCAATGCCTAAATTGAACTGAAGATAGTACTATATTGATGATGATTCTGGAGGCAGTGATATAGGGATGTAGCATCAGGTGCTGATAGGCATCATGACATAACTTTTATTTAGAAGAAATGTATTTCAGATTGCAGGTACAGGTTGCTCGAAAGCTTATCCCTTGTTTCCATACTTTTTAGAGAAGCATTTAGCCATCCCTACATCTCCTTTTTTCATTTACTAGTAAATGTTTTTTGTGTTACTAGTTTCTATACATTTTTGAAAGAATTTTCTTTAATTGTTACGATATATTCATTAGTATTTTACATGTAAACTAGTAATCCATCAGTAATCCATCAGGTTTCATTCACAGAAATAATGTTTCATTTCATCTTTGTGGATATTGTAATACTCACTAAAAGAAACCTTCACACACATCATCCCTAAATTTTTAGAAAGGGATTTGTGCTTTATTTTTTTAATTTTTTTGTCAATGAAGTCATACCCATGTAGTTATCTGCCAAGGGAGTGTGGCCTGTACGAGGCTAGTGATATGCTGTTTGGAAATCATGTCTGTGAGAAATCTGATGAAGAACATGGTGACTTGACTCTTCATCATTGTGTACACTAAAATAGATGTATAAGATCACATTGTGAATGTAGCTTCAATGTTTCAAATGTACTGTATTCTATGCTTAGGAAAGGAAGAGGGAAATTGAGAGGATTGCATAAATGAAGAAGTTGCATGCTCTAATTAAAAGATGACTTCACAACATCACACATTCATAAATCATCTGCATAATCAGGATACACTGTTAGCAGGATTGTTTCGCCCTTGTTAGGGCTCATCAACATGCCATAAATTATGGACATTGCACTCTAGGAAAAAGTACAACAAAGTATTCAGCGAGTTTAAGCACTTGAATCTTGTTGTACCCTTTTATTAAAAATGTTTATGATAGATATGGACAATCACTATAATTTTTTTTGATGATAGTTGAGGGACGCTGTCCAGGCCTACAAGAGGCTCATTTCTATGCTATTCAACTTATTGAACTTGCTATGCTTTTACTGTACAAGATGACCGTGATTGCTGTGGAACAAAACAAAGATCAATGTCAAATGACAGCAAGCATTTGAGGACTAAATATAGGAATGTTAGTCTAGTGAGTACTACATGAACTAGTTGGGAAATAAGCCAAGTGGTTATAACTGCAACACTATTGACAGCAGATGGTTGACACCTTTACATGTTAATTTCATCTGCATAATAAGGATACATTATTAGCAGGATTGTTTCGCCCTTGTTAGGGCTCATTAGCATGCCAAAATTATGGACATTGCACGTTAGGAAAAAGTACAATAAAATATTGAGCAAGCTTAAGCACCTGAATCTTGTTGTACCCTTTTATTAAAAATGTTCATGATAGACATGGACAATCATCATAAAAATAAAGATAGGAATGTTAGTCTAATGCAAAGTTTAAGAGCTGCTTCAATAGAAAGTACCTAAACAGGTATCGATATGAAGACAGAAAACAATAGTCTCCAACAGAAGTTGACGAATTTTCCCAACAGGCAGCAGTAGAAGAAACAACTGATGAATCAAGATTCGAATCACAACAAACTCAGAATCAATGTGGCAAGGAGTTCAATAATCTTACAGCATACACAGTGTTCTCATTAAAATGGTGTCAGACAGTGTAGCATGCTTTCTGGCCCCCGTAAAATACATATTTCAGTGCGTGAAGTACAGTTAAAATCGATAGCAAAAGCACATATCTCAGTCATAATGCTTTCTGGTGGTATAAGTATCGTAGGTATTCATACAACGAGCTCAGAGAAAACCAATCTGAAGAAGATTATTATTATGATGATGACGATGATTATGATGATGAATAAATCATAAGAAAGTCTAGTTTTGAGCGATGGCCAGAATACCACTTCTGCCATGATAGAGATCCCTGGAAAGTCTTCCTAGTCTTCAAATCTGATGTTCCTTGCAGGTGAGTCTTTACATAGAGCCTTCCGAGGTCCAGTTAGTAGAAAATCTATCCTAAGCTTTGTATTGGTGGGTGGAGCTTGATGTGCCATCCCTACATAGAGTGTTACTGCACTCTCTGATATATATACACATACACACATGCTCACTTGTGGGGCACCACTGCCTCATGCTGGAACCCACAGGCCCTAATGTAGCTTCTCCCAATTTATTTAAGCAGTCTTTCAAAGGGCTTCTGGAGGATGAGGAGTTCTGTAGTCCCCTGTAAGCTTAAAATTTGCAGGAGAGCTGCAATTCCTGGCCTGTGCCTTTAGAGCCTAGCCACATCACCCCCTACCAATTTTCTGGTGCTTAAGGCCAAGTTCCTTGTTGGAGCCTTCCCGCTCATGGACCTATGGGTAGTGAATATCATCCTTGCCAAATGGCATGCTTAGATTATATTTTGGGGGTTTAGGTATGCCCCCATCCCAGGTATAATTTCAGACTGTGTAGGGTCCATGCTGAGATTTTATCACTGCATTTTGCTTCCTTCATGCTGAATCTTCTCTCCTTTAACCAGGTCAGTACTTCTTCAAATGTTTTCTGGTGGCTCATTTCATCCTTTGAGCTGATAAAAATGTTGTCAAGGTAGCATATGATATCTGGAATACCCTATAGCACAGAGTCCATACATTTTTAAAACAAGGCCGGTGCTTACTCTATTCATAAGGGTAACCCCTTGCATCAATAGAGGCCCTGATGGGTGTTCATAACACAATAAGAGGTCGACTTTCCATCCAACAAGACCTGCAGAATGCCTGTGAGAGGTCCTATTTCGTGAAGACCTTTCCTCTGGCTAAGATAGCGAACATATCATCCGCTCTTGGTAATGGATATTGATCCACCGCTAAACATTGGTTAATGGTAACTTTGAAGTCACCACAAATGCAAAAATGTCCATCCTTCTTAGGCACAGCCATATTATGTGCTGCCCACTCACTGTGGTTAATTTGTTCAATGACTCCTTGCTTCTCCATTCAATCAAGTTCCTGTCCAATTGCCTGCTTAATTGCAAATGGTACTGGACGAGGCTTGAAAAACTTGAGGGTGGCATCCGGTTTCAAGTCAAGTTGGCTTGATAGGATAACACGGTACCTATACCATGTTGAAAAAATGCTTCATGCTTTTGGCTCAAGACTCTCCATAACTCTGGTTTTGTAGAATGAATTGCAGCAATTATTCAAGTCCAGCTTAATGTATTTAAGCAAATTGTGACCCAACAAGGTAGGTTCCTCCACTTGAATGACCACTAGCAAAAGCTTTGCCTCTTGACTGCCATACCTCACATGCACATGGATATTTCCTACTAGTGTAATTTGCTCCTCTGTATAAGTTTTGAGATTTGATCTGTATATTTTTGAAAGTGGGAACATTGCCTTACATGTAGCATCAGAGGTGATAGACACTGCTGCCACAGTGTCCACTTCCATAGGTAATACCATCCCATTTACATTAACAGTCACTTTCAATGGGGTTGAAGAGCATTCTTCTACTTTGTTCAAACAGTTTTCTTCCTCACTAGAGTCACAGTCTTCAGATTGATGCGACTGAATGTGGTATGTTCGGTAGAACTGTTTTGCGGATGCAGGGAACTCATTGAAAGGCTGATGTTGGCCTGAACTTTAGATTTTGATCGGCAAACTGGTGCAATATGCCCAATTTTACCACATGCATGACAAGTGGCAATTTTAAATTAGCATTCACTGTTAGTATGGTCAAGGCAACCACATCTATAGCATGCAGTATCCTTTGGTTGGGTTGTTTGACTGCTGAACTTCTTAATGGTTGCTTCAGCATACTTGAAAGATTTAGTACCTTTATCTACTGTCTCAAATATTTTTATTGCCTTTGAGTATATAAGATTAACTTCAGAAAGTAGACATCACTTAATTGTCTCCTTTTGGAGACCACAGATACATCTGTCCCTCAGAGCATCATCCAGATTGTCTTCAAATTTGTAATATTTTACCAACTATCTATGACTGGCAACATAATCTGTAACATTCTCCCCCTCAGTCTGATCTTCTTAATGAAAGTGAAACCGGTCAGCAATTAGTGCCTGTTTGGGCTCATAATGGTTATGGAGATCTTCAGAAGTAAATGGTAAAATTTGTGTGCTAGGTAGTTGTGGCACTAAAGGATCGCCTAGGAGGGCAAAAGTAGATGCACCAATGGAGCTCAATAAAAATGGGAAATGTTCATTTTCTGGGACATCATTTGAAAAAAAGTAGGTTGAATCCATTCAAGATAAGCCTATATAGAATCACATTTAGAATTAAGGGCGTCAATGGTACCAAATTATGTAGCCATTGAGGGTAAGTTCCATATTCTCATCACCAAATGTGGTGTATGGATCCCCAATCAATATAACAACAGCTAATGATCAATACTTCAGAGAGAAATCTTTAAATAATTTTCTTAGAATAGCATGTGGCACAAGTCCAAGAAAAAGACATCATACATCCTTAGTATTAACCGTAGTTCATAGAGGTTAGAGTTCAATTCATGACTAAAGTTCAATTCATTACAACATTCCCTCTCAAATATGGACATATATATTGGTTAAATGCATATTCTAATATATCACACACAAGTATACACTCAGAAGAAATATTTGTTCTCTCAGAAGTCCCTATATGTTGAATCTATCGATAAAAGAATTTCTGATATGGGAATGCTAAATATTTAGGATAAGCAGTCATACACACTTCTGTCAGACAAACTAATCTATCACACCCTATACATCCCATCCACCCACAAACTCTCACATCAGTTTCAAAAAGGTAGAATGTTATTTATGAGGATGCTAGATAAACACATGAGTATGGGCATGTTTAATGTTCATTGCTGGATTCCATGTTTGGATCCATGTGAGTAAGAACATTGTGTAACCACATCAGTGGTCCATCCAGTTGGATGTGTATCCAATATGGGGTGCCTATCACTTCTTGGTGATATCCTTCCCCCCAGCACTTCATAAGCTTATTTTGATTGTGCACTTTTCTCTCAACACCAATACTGCATCATACCGCTGCTCGACATTTTGAGCTAAAAGTGGAACAAACTTTTGAATATCAAAGATTTTGAGTGGGCTGTCTGCAGTGATCTTGTGGATTGTGGTAGGGTGGAGTTCATCAAAGTAGTTCCAGGTGAGACTCAGAACAAGCAATGCTCAATCACTTAGGTCCTCAGCAAAACACATTCCCACTGATGTACTCTATGTCTACTCCTCCATTTTGGTGGCGGACATTTTCAATTGTCGAATCTCTGTTCATGTTAGAGAGATGCCCAAGAGAGAAGTAGTGAGCAATTGTGCATTGGTTAGTGCAGATATCTACGAACACGTGACTGTGGGTTGCACAGAATACCTCTCCAATGGACTGCTTGAGTTCAAAGTACTTGATAGTAGGATGGCTCAGTGTAATATATATGAATCTTCATCTCATTTAGAGGAGAGGAAGTTGACATTATGATAGCAGTACAGAACATGCCAGTTGCTAACAGGCACGTAGAAAGTATATCTTTTCATTTTTAAAGAACGCACAGTCGCAAATAGTTCACAAAAATTTCAACTATTATTAATATTACCAAATATAGAAAGGAGCATCTGGCAGTCCATGGATTAGGACACCATATAAATAATGTTCATTAAATGGCTATTTTATAATGCTCATTCACTCAACATATACTTATTCACCATGGTTCACATGTATTCATTTTTTTGTGGTAAAAGGAATAATGTATGGGATTTCATGTTCATGGCACTGACCAAATATGGTGTGGATAATTCCTGGTCATGGTTGTTTCTTTTCTCTTTATTTTTTTTTCCTTCTCTTCATCCTTTATCCCTGAATAAGTCAGAACATTAAATCATAAATGTGTGGGTTTTTGGCTAGAAATTTCCAGTATCATAAAGCAGATAATATTTTATAAGAAATATGATCAAACTAACAGACATTCCTTGCATTGCAAGGGGATATAATAACCTGCACATTTATAAGTGTGTCCAAGTGTAATCCACTACTTTCCCAAGAGTTTATAGAAAAATATTGTTATATTTTTTTTAGCTGACTAATTTAGAAGTGGTGCGGCCAAATGTGATCTAGCTCTTGTCACTCCCTCAATAATGATGCATATTTATGTTGAGATTAAGTATCAGATCCAAGGGGTTCTACTTGACATTATTATCACTTTTTTTAATCACACACACTAGGATGTTTCTACCATAAAGGGCGGCTTATATTTAGTACATATTTAGCAGGAAAGTGGATGCACACAAACAAATATACACCAATCTTTTACATGAAAAACATAGAGTGTGAGGAGTGGACAGTTTTGGTTGAATCCATGTTGCTCTCATAGCCTATGTTATGCACAGCCTGTTTTATATCTCTAGGTCCAAGGATTTTACCAAGTACAATTTTTATTTCACAGTGAAAAAGGAAGACTAAGATTAGTGGGCCCAATTTTATGAGCACACATACCTACTACCTACCTACCTACCTACCTACCTAACTACTTACCTACCCACCTATTTACTTGGGGCCCTAAAATCCTGGTTGGAAGCCCCTTCTACTATTATGTTGGGCATGATCTCACACATTCACATGAGAAAATATGTATTTCTTCATTTATACACATACATGCACACATACTCACATACACTCACACAATTATAGTAGACTATGTAAACACTTTCACTTACATACTTTCATATTTGCATATTTTTATTTTCATATACACATACAAACTCATGCAATTTCATATACAAATGCAGAACATGCACAAACATGTGTCCACACACTCATACAACAACTAAAGAATTATGTACACATGATCACACACATGATCACACACATGATCACACACATGATCATACACTGAATGTTCAACATATACATGCAAAACTAACATGATAAATAGAAATTACTCTAAAACATATATATATATATATAATATCGAAAACAGTAACCATTTTCAAGGGTTTGCTGTGGTGTACGTAGTTGTTCATTTTTGAAGCAACAAACAAAACAACAAAATTGAGTTTGTGGATGCCATACCCATGCCAGTTGACATTATTGCTAACAGAGAGACAGGCAGATAGACAGTCAGACAGACAGGCAGAGAGGCAGGCAGGCAACATCAGTTCAATAATAATAGGATTGTCATTCTGGGATTGAGAGGTATATCAAAGAATTCGTTAACATGGTCAAGTTTAGTGTCAAATTCATTTTCACCAACTATTAGATATTTAAATGGAAGACAGAGGTCATGTCGAAGTGACAAAATAGTAATCGGAAGAAAAAATAGTAGGATAGGAAAGATAAATTGCCATGAAAAATATATAGATATATGTTTAAATGAGAAAGAGCTACACATACATCTAACTTTTGTAACAATCTCCCTGGTTTTAGTTATCATAACATTGCTCTGACATGAGTGGGTGAGATTACATGACATGTTCAATCTGTGCCAGTAACACCAGGTATCTTGCGGTATCACCTCACCTCACCCAGGTAATGGAAATGGCAGCAACAACACAGCATGTAGTACCATATACCAACATAATAGAATTTAATTTAATAATATCTCTTATTATAATTCGGGTAGAAGCTACAATTTTAAGGCCAACCTTGGCTTTAAATGAAAAGTTTTTATTGGAGAACTTCTCTTGGACAATTTAGACATACTGAATCCAAAACTGATGATTTTGCCATGGTAAGTTTTGAATGCGATTTAAGATGGCCACCAGAATCATCTAATTTTAATTGGATACTTGTGAAAATTATAAAGAGCTAGCTAAAGTCATTACTCCACAGGTTGTTTCAATAAAGGCATTTGATTATATGACATTCCTAAAGCCATTTTGGTAGTCCATGACATACTCTCTGGACATGAAATATTATTTGCATCATGATAAGCACAGGTTTAATGAGATAACCAATACACAGTTTTGTAGTGTTAGAGGCAAGGATTTTTTGTTTACAGATATTTAATAAATTCCTTAATTTTGTGCAGCACTTGACTGTTAATATAGGTAAGAAGACACCAACAGTTCTAACCAACTTATCATCATGTGCATTGAACCATGGAAGGAACAAGCTAGGATCACATGTTCTGCTCCACCCAAGTTAAGTTCATTACCACCTTGTATAACAGATAGACATTATTTCTATCACTGGAAATTTTTCTGTGTCATGTTCAACTAAAATATAGTTAAAAAATGTAGTTCATCATATCCTGGTTGCTGGCAATTTTTTGTCCATGCTTTGTATTTAAGCCACTGAAGTGCATATCTCTATAGTGACACTGTGTGCTAGCAAGAGAAGAAATATGAAATTTGCTTAACTGTTTCTCTTCTTCTGTGATAACATTAACCATTTACTTCAGTGGCACTAGTGTTCCCATTGGAATCTTTCAAAAATAATATGGTAATGCAAAGATATTTGATAGTGGCTAATAGTTCATTGCTCAAACCTCCTTTTTCCAGTCATGTAAAATGCTTATTTCAGAATTAAGTCAGAGCAGAAGTTGTAGTTAAAAAAAAAACAACTATTTACTTGTATAGTGTTTAAATCATATTTACTTTATATCAAATATTCTCAATTTAATCTAGTGAACGGGGTATTATACAAAATCAAATATGTGATTCCAATAGATACATAAAGAATGTATTTAATCTACAGGACATATGCGCATTGATACTATTTATGAAATTTTAGGTTCTAATGCATCTCCTATATCTTGTTTATATATACGCCACATACTTCCTGATCGTCATTGTCTGGTGTGGTTCATTACAGACTCGGAGTTGCAAAGTGATAGCAATATTTTATTATAAAGAACAAGGGGAATCGATGAAGTTGATGTGTGTGGAATACTTTATAAAATCCATTGGAAGAGATCATATACACTGAGGTTGAGCAGCCTATCATCCACTATGACTGCCTTCAGACTCAACTCTCAATGTATTCATTTTTTACTCATTGTAATGTGCATACTGCTGTCATAAAGAATACACCTGCATTTCATATAATTCTGTATTACCATCTTGGACATGCATTAGAAGAAGGCGATTATATACAACTGTGACTTAGCCCATATCCCTACTGAAGTCAAGTTGCATTTGGATTTTTGTAGGCTTCTAGATACATAAATTCAATTGGCTAATAGTATCACAAATAAGGCACTAAATTTTTTGGGGAACTTTGGCCTAAAATGCCCACATGAAGAGTTATAATCGACTATTCTACAATTTTCGGTTAAAAAGTCTCATCTGTGTTATATATTTTTGTTTTCTCTCTTGAAGAGCTGGTTTCAGATGAAACAGTTTGGCTTGAAAAAGTTGTGGAAATATGTGACCTAGCCAAGTGATGAAGATTTTACTTAACACCTTTTGATGTCTTATCATAATAAAACTGTAGGAAAGTTACGGCAAGGAATAGTGATTTATGTTAATGCCAAGATATTACCTCTCCAGGTCATATTTTTGGGCCCACGCACCATTTTTGGCATTTTTAGCTGAACATACCTACATGGCAAGATGCTACAGGACATTTGATCTCTTCAAACTTTGTTAGCTATATTCTATAACCCAATGAATTCTCTCTATTAAATGCTACTTAAGTAATTCAATTCAGGAATATCCAAAATTGACTCCCACAAAATTAGCAACATGAAGAGAATCTTAACTGAACAATAACACAATGAAAGTCGTCCCTTTTCATATGCAAGACCATATATAATTGAATAATTCATTAATCAATAATCATACATCACCTGGTTCCTCTTTTTTTTGTTCACAACCTCAGGAACACACACACATTCACATAGATAATGCACAATGGCAATGTTTAAAGATGAATATTAATGCAAGAATCTATAACACAAGTGGGCCTGTTGCATCTTCAATATATGGTATAGATGCAGCAAAGTATGAAAGTAGTTAAGTAGCTAAAGTCAGGTTTGCTGGTAGCAGCTTGAATAAAAAATGTGGTTGGTGGCATTCATACTTTTACACTAATGTTTGCTGGCCTAAACACATCCATAACCATAAATATTGCCATGTAGTAATATTTGGGGTCACATAAAATTAACATCAAATTTTAGCCTGATTGATTTAGCATGTGATGGAAAGTGTGTTACTTTCTTGTGGGTGTGGCTATGTGTGCACTTGGGGCTTCACTTAAATTTTGGTTCCACTTGATCACTTTTCTTGACCAGTTAACTTCATATGATCATAAATTTTATTATTCTGTAATTTTTGTGGTCATGGCTATGGTTAGGCTGGCAAACATTAGTGTAAAAGAAGGATGAATGCCACCATCCACATATTTTATTTTGTTGCTATACACATTCTCAATCACAGACATTGTTAATACTTTCATGGCCACACAGAGACCACATACCAAGTTTTGGAGTGATAGTTTATGGTCAGATACAATGATTAATATATAATATATATATATATATATATATTATATATGTATGAAGACCTACCAAATGGCTGTAAGGATGATATCCAGGTAAGTGAAAGTATCTTGGGCTATGTCCCATTTCTCCACACTCCATTATTAAAGTGGAGTAACCAAAAAAAAGCTAAAAAAAGGCTCTTCCACATCTGGCCATTTAATTTTCATCAAAGGGAATGCGTAGGCTTTTCACAATGCCATTTTAAGGAGACATTAATGCATTTTTACATTGTACGCCAAGTTAATGAGTAAAAAACCTATCAGCAATTTTAAAGGGATAATGAAATTATCCAATTGCTTCAAGGGACTGCTGCTTTGGGAAAGCAGCTGAAAGGTACAGAATTTTGTGCACTCACTAATCACCTCCACCTCCCCCTCTCCCACTACTACAACTCTCTACTACTACTGTACGATAAAATTAAGTTTCAGTACAACCAAAAAATGTTTATCCAAGATTTCACAGGAAGAACAGTGTTAGAAGAAAGCAAAAATGGTATGCAAAAAAGCTTATTGCTAAAGGAGCCACAGACATAGTACCAATATGAAAATATTCTAGCAAAGATTTCAAAAAATTCTTGGTGGTGTGTGTTAACAGCTGGACCTCCATCAACATTGTCTGGCTCATTCAAACTACAATATTTGAGCTGATGATTTCAACCATAGTGAAAAAGATATATTTGTCAAGCATGCATAAAGATGATTAACTTTTCAATAAAAAAAAAAAATAATAGAGATTACCACAAACAAAAACCTACACACCTTAGAAGAACATTACTAACATTAAATCATTTGAAAGCAAGTCCAAGAGCAAACAAAATGTGTCTGGGAAAAAAACAACAACACACCAGTTACCTAAACTCACAGTGGCTTAAATTTTTGCAGTTTCTGCACAGACCTGCAAGACATGCCCTCATGTAATACATGACTTCCTCTAATGCATACCCTCCAGCAAAACCTGTCTTCATATAGGAGGTGTCCCCCTGTAAGACAAATCATCCAGTAAAATATGCCTTACTGTAAAACATGTATTCCAATAAAACCACTTGAACTGTAGGACATGCCTTCCTATAATAGGTATACTCAAGTAGAATGTTTCATCTGGTAAGAAATTTCTACCAGTAAAATGAAACATATTGCAAGATATGCCATCATAAATACATGCACTCAACTAACACATAATTTCCCACCAGACATTTCCTCCTACAAAGCATAACCTCTTTAAGATATATACTATCATAAGACATTCATCCTGAAGGCATGTACTCCCATAGAATATGTCCATCCTTAAAACAATTACGTGACCACAGCCCACTGAAGGTGGGCCTAGCAAGCAATAAGGCTGAAGGCCACAATTGCGTGCCAGTGTAGTTAATAATGCTTACCTGAGTACATGGGCACTACATGCCCAATTTCAGCTTAATTGAGAAAGGAAACTCTTCAAGTTTCAATATTAAAAAAAACAACAGCATATATATAAATTTCCAAAAAATTGTGAAAAAGAGGACTTAGGTGAAGCATTCTATACATGACACTGCAATGTTGTGGCTGGAATTTCAGAGCACCAGTATTGATAATCTCTCTGGTAAAAAAGGTGGGATGTAACCAGGATAAGGCAAGATTCATTTATGAACATTTATTACACTTTTTTTTTGCTAATATAAATGAGCAAGTTTTGTTGCTTATAGATGTGTCCACTTGTGATAAAAATCATCACCCAACATAAATTGTTTCTTATCACATATAGCTTGTACACTTTCTACTACAATTGATGGACATCAGAATCAATCGATTTGTAATTGAACATTGTAATGGAATATTAGTAATATCCTTGGATCAGAAAAAAAGGGATATTTTTTTTGAATAAATTAGGAATCTATATTATTATTGGTGCTAGCCAAAAAATCCATATAGATAAGTAAGTCCAGGTGACCTGATCATGTAAACAAGCTGGAGTAGCTCCAGAAGTTTATGGCTCCAACCCCTCTCCCCTATTCTAACTGCGATTTTGTAAAGGGTGTGGTGTCACAATTGGATTTTGTAAAGGGTGTGGTGTCACAATTGGTGTGCTTTTGGATAGTAAGTAAAAAAAAGAATAACCATTTTTTCAACCCTAGCTCCGACCCTGGACAGGAAATTTCAACACTGCTCTAACCTTAGCTAGATTTGGCTCAATGCCCTTTCCGGAGATAACATGTAACAAAAAACCAAAAATGACAATTTTTTTTCCTCATGTTTCTTTTCTTCTCTTTTTCAATCCCCTTCGATAAATGTCTTTTGGTCTATACGAGTTTGCAGTCTGAAACAAAATAATATTTCTAATATAATATTTTAGCCCCAAAAAAACAAAACAAGTTAATATACACAAAATACTTCAGCTAAACTTTAGCTTCCCACCTCCTTCCTTTAACTCAAGAATGGGCATTCAATGTATTGTAAAAATACAACCTCTTTAAAATACAATTTTCTTTAATTTTCAATGCAAATACTCCATTATTTAACTTGCTAAAGTGTAATAAAATATTAATGGAATTAAACCACAGCCAATTGCAGAGATATTCAGTATTGCTACTTTCTTTTGTAAAAGTTAATTATTCTTTGATTCAAAAGCCATTATACTACTTGCTAAAAGTTTAATCTAAATATAATTATATATCCTTCTAATATTCTGTAAACACTTATTGTCATGCTTAAAGAGAGTAATATAAACAAAGGAAGCTAGCTAAAGAGTGTCAGAGTTAGTGGTACCTTTCCTGTAGCAGTCAAATATGATCAGATTTCTATAACTACTCCAGTAGCTTTAGCATCAGCCAAAAATCAAATTGAATTAGTAAATGTTTGATTTTCAATTATTGATCCATAGTGGGTCAACATAATTAATGAAATGACTTAGCTGTCGTAGCCATTGAGAGAAACTACCCAAAATTCTTGACTATGACTCTGTAGTAGACAATTCGATGCAATCAAGGTGGCTTATCCACATTAGCATAGAGTAATACAGTTTGACAACAATCTGCTCTATGTAGGTCTAAAAAAAATTAGCCACTGGAGTCTGTGATTGCCTTCCAGAAAATGTAGTATCAATAAAGCTTTGTTCATTGTGATGAGGACTTTATAAGTTAACATAGTAAATTGACAAGTTCACATGGCAACAATAGGAGCATTTCTGGGTGGTACATGAATATATGAAATGTGTGTCCATTCCTAGATTTATGATAGGTGTGGAAGTAACGAGATTGACTTAAGATCAGGGTTGATGAATGCAATTAAAACACGAACAAATTATAATTGAAGAAAAAGGGAAACTTGGAAAGCAGTTATTTTTTAAATGCTACTATTGTAAAATACACGTATTAGTTCAAGCAATTTGAAAAATTTGATTGTGTGAATAAACACCTAATAAGGTCAATGTTAATTAAGAAACCCTACTTGCAGTGATAGTGTAAAACAGTGATAACAAGGACAAAGATTAAATCTTGACAATATATTTTTAGGCTTAATAATCTTTTACATGTCATGAACTCATGTAAATGTACACACATATCCACATAAAAATTAATTGCACACACACACAAACAGATATACACACACTCACATACATAAACCGAGTAGGGAAAGGAAGGAAAGCCTATGGAAGGGATTCAGAAATGATGTGTCTCTATTATTCCGAACATTCAATCCACTCTTTAATGGTTACCACCATATATCCATAGATCATAAAACCAGAGAGTATCTTATAAGCCTTCTTGATTTACATAAAATAATTGTATATATCATAAATCCTGAAACTCTAACAAAAATTTTAATCTAACAAATATATCTATCGGTGCCTACTCGTCATAATAATCCCAATTTTAGGGGTTTGGAATTATACTACTTCGGTACACAGATGAAAAAATGAGTAGAAGTGATAATTTTGACATAATGTGGTACCTATAAAGAAATAATCCACTAGCAAATGCTATAAATATATGACCGTTGCAATGAAGAATTTGTAATGAACTCTTTATGAAAGATTTTGTTGAGAGAACACAATTTGTCTTAACTTTAGAAATATCTTTTGAATACATAATAGCTTAATAGTATATGCAGTGAACAATTATCAGGACTGTGGAGAGTATCAATGTGGATAATCAAACACAAAAAGTTTTAGTGCTGAAAGGAAAAATCGAATGATTGGCTAAAAAACCCACCTCTTGTGGAAAGACAGTGGGGTTTTGGAATTTGATAGAGCCTTCAATGTAAAACCCTGTGAGCTAACTTTGAGTAAAGAAAGATTCATTCAATTGTTAAAGGCATTATAGTAAGCAGGATTAGTCAGATTTACTTGCCTGCATTCACAGCCTTTCCTTTCTCCTGCTAGCAGTACAAATTATATGTAAATAGTGTTTGGGTACAGTGTTGCTGACCTAACTCTGAGTATCCTTACATGAATGTAGTTCAAAAAACCTATGCAGGGCCCTCACTTTCCCCTCCCTCCTAAAGTTAGAAATAGAAAAAATTTTAAGAAAAAAAGAGTGATAGCAACATAAGCTCCACTACATTTAAATTGTCAGTATTTCAAAACAAATTAAGACTGCCTTCCACCAATCTTTCTGGCTAGCTGGAGGTCTCTCTTCGTGATTGTTATCGGTTTGGCATTGATAGCACATTTTTTCATCAGTTGGAAAAGCTCGGTGAGGAAGCCCTCTGTGGCTACCTTCGAGTCACAAAGAAGCGCAATATATAAAGATTATATACACGTCCTTGATAGAAAAGAACGCCGATCTCTATCTCTCTCTCTACACACACACACACACACACACACACACACACACACACACACACACACACACACACACACACACACACTTACATGTAAGGTGCCGATGGCCTCACATCCAAATTCCCAAGTCCCACTGTAGCTGCCCCCAATTTGCCTCACCAGCCTTTTGAAGGGGTTAGGGAGGGTGAGGAGTTTGGTAGTTTGCTGTAAGCACAGCGGGAAATTTGCCCTATCGATCTTCTGGCACTTATAGCCAAGGTCCTTGTCGGGAACCTTCCCGCTCATGGACCCGCAGGTGATGAATTTCATTCTTGCCATAACAAACAATCTCAAAGATAAATTGACAAGGATAGGAATGACAGTTCCATGAAGTTCACATTCTTATATACTTCCTTTGACTTGGTTGATGGAGTATTCCAAGATCTGATCTGATCTGATCTGATCTGATTGATCAGTTCTAATGATCATTGATCAATCAGATCTGATCTGATCTGATCTGATCTGATCTGATCGATCTGATTGGGTGAAAAATAGCTTCCAAAGCAGCTCAAGTATTAAAGGGAAACTTTTTTTCAAGGGGTATAGCCTGGAATAGATGGATGGGAATAAACCGTAATAGATGGTATAGACTGAAATAGAGTGACATAGACAGCATAGACAAGAATAAATAGAATGGACCTGTGTAGTAGGCCTCCATGGTGTGCAGAGATTTTATTTTAGGGTTATAGGTATGCCCCCACCCAGGTACAATTTCAGACTGTGCAGTGTCCATGCATAGATTATATCCCTGCTGAAATTCTCAAATCAATTTAAATTGTGTAGCCTGCTGAGAAATCTACACAGTATTTGCAAGAAATCTATCTATTAGACAAAAGCTCTGGGGAAGTACAGTGATTCAAGTTGTGTGGGAAGGAGATGAGTGTGGCTTCAATCCTCACTTAAACAAATTTTTCACTGTTTATATATATTTTAAAATGGTGCCTCATGCCCACAGTGTCACTTTGCTCATAATTATAAGTAAATATTCCACTCTAAAACAGATTTCTTCTTGTTGGCAAGGAGTTAATTTTCATTGTCACCAACTTCAGATGACTAAAAGATGAAAAACAACACCAGTTTTTCCTGTATAGCTTTTGAGTTGTGTATACAGTCTTAAGGAGAAGAAATGACTGATTAACCAACAAATACTTTTATGGCTCATGCAACCTACTGGATAAATAATTCCAGTGTAGGTTAAGGATTTTATCCAAGTAATTTCCACATATCCATGGAATATGGTGCAAGAAAATTTCTCCATCTAGAATACATTGTATTCACCTTGTGGTACTTGGTTTTCGGGACCATTACTACCCATAGCTGTGCTGACTTCATTTGCAAACTTCATGTGGCCCTTGAATCTAATAAAGCTGTGAAATATGTGGATAGCTCATAGGAAATCATTTGTGCAATATTATAACATATAGTTCCTGCAGTAATCAATCTCAGAAATGGCTGGTTGGGAGTTAATTGACAATCTTCACTCCTGATGAACCTGGGATATCATTTGGATTATTCCCATTTTCAAAGCTTTCCATTTCTTAATACACATGCTCCAAATAGTTAGCCTGAAATGGCCATGCCTTCAACACACTATCACTAATCTTCTTTAGAAAGTCAGTATCATGAATTTCACTAACTGAAAACTAAAATAATTTGCCATTTCTATAATTTATTCCAAAATTCCATACGTTTCTGTGCAATTTTTGCAGTCTACATATGAAAGCTTTTTAATTTGTGTAACTGAAAGTGGGGCTATTTATTGCCCAAAAGGTGTGGTGAGATGTCTCCTGTGGTGAGAGTTCTCCTGTGGTGAGAGTTCTCCTGTGGTGAAAGTTCTCCTGTAGTAGGTTTTCTTAGAGCAATGAAGGAAAAAGAAAGTTTTGAATGTAACTAGGAGCTGGTCGATACCTGGAGTGGAAAGGAGAACAATAAAACTTAGTATAACTCATCATTCTAAATTGCATCAAAGAGATGGGTAGTATGCAAGGTATTTATCCACTAGATGACAACTCTGGGCGAAGTATTAGAGTCTAAAGTGTGGGGGAGGAAAATAAGGGTAGCACAAGCCCTCAATTTGGGAATGAACTATTTTTTCATTCTCTCTATTGGTTTAAATATTTTTCATTGCCACACTGTCATCCAGCTCAAAATTATAAGTAATTATTCTATTCTCCAAAACAATCCTCTCTTCTTTCCACAGATTTGCTACTTCTAAGCTCTTCTAGCAATTGCTATCTTGTAATGTAGTAGTGAACTGCTACCATTCCTGAACTTGCCATCAGGATCCTCCCTCCTGCCTGATGAATTCTTAAAGTTTTTTGAAGTAGTGTATGACACTAATTGAGTGGCTGCAGATGATGTGATCTTTGTGACATCATTAAAGAGTGATTCCTTCCCATCATCCCTTAACTGAAGTAAATTTAGTAAGATTTGTTTTCTTCATTAAAATAGGAACTAAGTTTTCTAAGTATCTTTAATACCATGTTATATAAAAAACAAGATTATATCACAGAGTTTTTAAATTAACTAAATAATTATTATTTTTTTAAATTTTCAGTTAGCTTTTCTACTATATTATCATATCATAATTGAACTTGTCAAGTTAGTTGAAGAAATGTTTGAATGAGGAATCATTTTTTGTGTAATTGCCAGAACAACCATATAAATGGGGTACCCAAGCCAGCAGTACCACATTTTCTCTTATGATCACATTGAAGGCATATCATTGGTGATGAAAAAAAGTATGATGCTATTTGTGCTTGTTTAACATTTTGAAAAAATGATGTTTCTGTACCATAACCCCCCAAAATTAACCAAACTGGGGTTTCTTAAAATTGAATGATCTAAAAAAATTTTATACAAAGGAGGGTAAATGAAATAATCTAGGCAATCTGATAAATCATTGATGCTTGTTTTAATTTCTAGATCAGCTACAAAATTGAAAAACTTGATAAAAATGTATTCAAGGATATATTAACTACTGCTATTATTGATGATCATTATAATTTTTATGATTAATTTAAAAAAAATCTAAACAATAGTTAGATTTGTAACTTGATCCCCACCAAATTTTTTAACAGTATTATTTCTTAAATTTCTATGTAACACAGACATGATGATAATATTAATGCCTTGAGAAGGCTATAGATAGTAACCACATCATAAATGCAATAAAAATGTGAAGGTGAATGGATGCATGCCCATCAAAAATAAACCATTACACCTTTTGATTGATGTTATTTTCTTTCTGGACACCCACCTTTCAAGCTTATACATGAAGCATGATTTCATACAAATTATCAGGTTACATCCATTTGTGAAGTAGTTCAAGGCACTGTTGAGTTCTAAAATAAAAAGTTGCACCTTCTTAGAGTTCACAGCTTGAAGCCTTAAATATATCACTTGACATTAATATTAATGTCCTTGTGACTCACTTTTACTTGCCGATTAATTTCTATAATAGTTGCAGCAGATAAACTTAGAATAGAAACATACGGGCTCTTCTTTGGAACATTTCTTCTATCAGGTTATGCGAAGCACTTTGGGACAAATGTTTCTGCCTTTGTTGATTGTTTGGCCCAGGCTCTGATTATTTTATTCCAAACTGCTTGTGGTACAACTGCTCCATAGGCTAAATTAACGAAGTGTGCTGAGAAGTTTTCAAATAAACCAAATGACCAATATAATTCCTATTGAATATATCCATCATCTTCTTTACATGTACATTCCACCTTTTTAAAGCATTGCTTCCTCCTGTATGGTTCTTCTAAAGTTGCTTTCTCTTACATTTAGGATTTCCATAAAAATTTCATGGAATACTCTACAGTTAAGGGACAAGAAAGAACCATCTTTCTAAATCAGGATATCGCTGTGTCAGAACAGTGATTCCTTCAATCCTTTTCAATGCTTTATTTTCTGTTACCTCCAGAGTTAAGTCTGTCAAGAAAGAATTGAAGGTTAGCTGGATGTTTTTGCAACTAACTCTCAATATTCAAATGCGTTCTTCACCCTACTGGTGGCTTGATCATTTTCAGGAGCGAGAACGTTTCGATTCCTTCATTTTAATGCCAGAGTCCATTTCTTGTGAAACTGAGGAAATGGGAACATCAGTATGAGTAATGCCTCCTGTCACTAGTCCAATTCCTTAGCAGCAGTCAGGCAAGATTGAGAATTGAAGAAAAACAGGAACTTCCATCTGCCAATTTAATGATTTGTCATATTGACTTAAAAACGGTGATGTAGAATAAGGTATTTTCATCTAATATCTATTAAAACCTGTTTCCTTTCTCATGTATTACCCTATATATATTCCCATCCTATATGTATTCTATTGTATGTATGCTTGATTGTCAGTTGTGTTACATGAAAAAATGTTAGTAGGAATCATCCATACGAAAATTAACTAAGGAATCATATTATCTGGTAATTTGGCATCATAAAACCAACTGGAAAATGTCCAACTCTCTGCCAAATATAATGAATGGCCAATGCCAGATTTTTTTATTTTGTAATTTGGTCAGGTCACTAAACACATGAATACCCCATCCCAAAAATGAGGTAGATTAGCTAAGGAACCATATTATCTGGTAATTATCTGATAATTTGGCATTATAAAACGAACTGGAAAATGTCCAATACTGTGCCAAATATAATGAATGGTCAATGCCAAAATTTTTTTGTAGTTCGATCAGGTTGCTAAACACATGAATATCCCACCCAAAAAATGAGGTAGATTAGCTTGTCAGTAAACCTGATGAAACTAAAGTTTGTTTGTGCTGACTTGGGCCCTAGTGTAACGTTAATAACTTGGCCAATACTCTATGGATTTCCAGAATTCAATGACCAACAAACTTATGATGCTCCAGAAGTTCTTTTAACACTATTCCTGAAGAAGTTGACCATCCTTAAGCAATGTTAGCTGCATAGCCCATAAGCAAGTACACAACATTCCACCAATTGTTAATTGACCATATGGAATGCAAGCACAAAAATATCCCTTGGAGGCTAACGTCCACTGCAGAACTCTTGCATTTCTTTGAGTGGAATACACAAAAAGAAGCACAGAATTGATTCTTCCTTGTTTCAGCTGGACCTAACTTGAAGTAAGCTTACACCTTGTAATGATTTCTCCTTCGTTCAAAGCAAGTGGCTGAAAGTAAAGGTCTTTTGTTCATGTCAATCATCTCAAGTGGAGTGATGAAGTGTCCAACTTCAAGAAGTTGGTCAATAAGAGCAAGGAAGGCAATATCCATGCTTTTTTGCAATATGTTCCAGGGACATACTGTGCCTGTTAAAGAGGCCAAGTTTGTCACATAAATATCTCTCATTGTTAAGTAATTTATATTACTTCCCTATTTATTTATGCATAATTATTACTTCTTAGGTGTGTTCTTTATCATTTCAATGAGTGAATAAACTTGTGTAAGACAAATGAAGAATATAATTTAAAAATGTGCAGAGGAAGAACATAATATTTTTCTTCTTTTTTTAAACTTTTGTGGGATACATTGGAAATGAAATCAATAGAAAAAAAAAAAAATTATGAGATATATAAATTAGTGTAAAAATGATGATAATGTGTAAATAGATAAATATCAGATACATGAATTAATGATAAGTAATGACAAGGTGAAAGCTAGAAGTTGACTGTTACCAGGGATGAGATAATAGAATTAAGGTAAAATAGGTTGAAAAAAATATTTTTTTAGGTGGAAAGGAATGAAGATATTCTAATGTGGAGTGGAAGACAGTTCCACAGTTCTGTGGCAGGGGTAATGAAGAGAAGGGAATTTTGAAGTTAAAGGATGATAGTGATGAGAGGATGGGATACGAATTAATACTAGGTGGATAATGTCTGGAGGAAAATAAATAAGGTTGGTAAGTATTCCAGTGAGAAGAGAGGCTCAAGTACAATCTACAATAGAAGATACATTATTGTGAGAGAAGTGAGTTAGGGATGGGACAAGTTGAATGCGGGGGAAAAGATAGACTAGAAATTGAGTCAATTTTTTCAAAAAATGAAGACCGCAATGAGTCGTTGACATCAAAAACATTTTCAAGAATAAGGTCATGCATGGAATGATAAAGGATTGAGAGGAGGATAAAAAGAGTGGCAAGTAAATGATCTAAATGATCAGGTGAGGAGGGGCATCTGGTACAGGAAAAATAATATATGAGTTTTTAAATTGTTTGTCATATTATTTCCATTGATGTTTGTTATATCTCTTAATTAACACTTTTAATTAAGATAATTAATCATGATTTGTGAGTCACATCCTATATCCTGTGTTGCATACATGTGGTTGTCTCATTTTTTTCTCTGTCGATCCTTACCAGGGTTGGAGTTGATAATTGCTTTTTGGTCGATTCATGAAACTTTGTTGGTAAGTTATTAATTCTCAAGGCTATGACACCACATTAATAGGCAATGAGGATGGGATCCTGACTCGTGCTATGGCCGCTACCTTTGGTAAAGTGGACAAGCTCAATGGCAGTAAAGAAGAGTGGCCACAGCATGTAGAGAGGCTTGATTTTTTTTTTAAGTGAATAAAATAATTGATGTTGAAAAAAAAGAGCACTGTTTCTATATGTGGTGGGGCTTACAATAATTAAATTGCTAAGGAATTTGCTGCATCCAGCTAAGCCTGGGGAACAGACATTACCAGCTCTTATTGAATTCTTGACAGAGCACTACAAGCCTACACCTTCAGAGATAGTCCAATGATTCAGTTCCACAGCAGGTTCAGGAAGCCAAGTGAGTCTGTAGCTACTTTTATGACAGAACTCAGAGCATTGTCTCAATACTGTAATTTTGGCACTACAATGCTTGGTATAAAAAATGATGTTATTCAGTGAAGGCTACTGTCAGAATCTCAGCTGAAATATGAAAAAGCAGTAGAGTTGACTACAACCCATGAAACTGCTGCTAAAGATGTAAAAGAGCTGACAATAGCCACTAGGCAGGACGTAGAGGAATCCAAACCATATGATTTGCACAAAACAAGAAGGAAGGAAGGGAGACTCCATGTGCTACAGATGTGGAAATCCTGAACACCTTGCTGATAAGTGTCACCAGTGTGGTAAGTTGGGTCATATCAGGAGTGTGTGTCAGAGTAAGAAGAGGGATCCCTCAGGAAGGAAGAACTCATCCTGACCTAGGCCTGTAAAGTTAGTCCAAGAGAATGATGGATCTGATTGTGATTACCCACTGTTCTACTTCAACTCCCCTAATCATGCTAAACCTATCGAAGTGTTGATCACCATTGACGGACAGAGTGTGACTATGAAAGTGGATACAGAGGCTGCCTCATCACTCATTCTGAAATGATGTTCAAGGAGTGGCCAGACAGGAGTGTTTCTGCCACTAAATTGACCGTATGCTCCTATTCAGGGGAGATCATACCTGTGTTGGGTAGTATTGACATGGAGGTGAGGTACAAGAGTCAAAAGGCCTGTTTAACTCTACTTGTAGTGAGAGGGACAGGACCTAGTCTAGTCAGGAGGAATTGGTTAGAATGCCTTAAGATCCATTGGTCTGATGTTAATTATGTTAATGAGGGAGTGTTACATAAAATACTGCGAAGGTTTGATTCTGCTTTTTAAGATGGATTAGGCACTTTTCAAGGCCCTGAGGCTACTATTTCTATTGAATCTGGAGCTCAGCCTCGGTTTTCAAAAGCCAGATTGATTCCTTATGCACTCTTCGAGAAGCTGGACATTGAGTTAAAGAGACTAGTGGATGAAGGGACCTTAGAACCCATACAATTTGCGGAATGGGCATCGCCCATTGTTGCTGTTTTGAAGAGTGATCATAAAACTGTGCGAATCTGTGGAGATTTCAAGCAAAACATTAACCCTGTCTCAAAATTAGACTGGTATCCAATACCAAAGGTGGAAAATCTCTTTGCGAGACTTGCTGGGGGTAGGTCATTTACCAAGCTTGATCTCAGTCAAATTTATCAGCAGATACCATTGGATGATCAATCAAAGAAATTTGCTGTTATTAATACTAACAAAGGGTTATTTCATTATACCAGGCTTACTTATGGTATCTCCTCTGCACCAGGGATTTTTCAAAGGGTGATGGACACCCTTCTAAAGGGTATCCAAGGAGTTGTTGCATACTTGGACAATATACTGGTTACAGGAGTTACGACTGAGGAACATTGCTAATCATTGGAGGAGGTGTTGAGCTGACTTGAAAAAGCTGGGCTACGAGCAAAGAAAAACAAGTGTCAGTTTATGGCACCAAGTGTCACTTACCTTGGTCATGTGATTGATTCTGAAGGTTTACACCCTATAGCGGAGAAAATGAAGGCAGTGGAGGGGGCACCTGAACCTCAGGATATACACCAGTTAAAATCATACCTTGGATTAATTACCTACTATGGCAAATTTCTCCCAAATATGGCAAAGGTGCTAGCCCCACTCTATCGATTGTTTAGGAAGGATGTTACATGTGAGTGAAAAATGACTGAGAGGAAATCTTTCATAGCATCTAAGAAATAACTTACTTCATCTGAGCTGCTTGTCCATTTCAACCCCCATTTAAAGATCATTTGGCCTTTGATGCCTCCTCCTTTGGTGTTGGAGTGGTGTTAGCTCATTGTATGCCGGATGGTTTGGATATGCCTCTCATTCCTTGTCAAAGGCTGAAAAGAACCACTCCCAATTGGAATGTGAAGGTTTTGCATGTGTGTTTGGTATCAAACAGTTCCACCAATACCTGTTTGGACATTCATTTGATCTTATTATGGATCACAAGCCATTCCTGGCTCTTCTAAATCAACATAAATATACTTCAGCTCAAGCATTGGGAAGAATTCGCCATTGGGCATTATTCTTATCAACTTATGAATACAATATTCATTTCCAAAAAGCCAGTGATCATGGTAATGCAGATATGTTGAGAATATTACCTCTCCCGGATGCTCCAGCAGCAGTCCCAGAACCTCCAGAGTTAGTTTTGCTTTGGAATATTTAAAGGATTCTCTGGTTACAGCACAACACATTTGCTCGTGGACTTGGACTAATCCCATTTTGTCAGGGGTTCTTCATTTTATCAGTCATTGATGGCCAGATGTTATTGACCCTAAGTTCAAGTCTTACTCAAGCAAGAGACAAGAACTTTCTTTTCAAGATGGTTGTGTTCGGTGGGGATCTTGGGTGGTCATTCCTACTCAAGGAAGAGATAAGGTACTTCAAGAGTTACACCAGGGGCATCCAGAAATGTCCCGGATGAAGTTGCTCTCAAGAATGTATGTTTGGTGGCCAGGACTAGATAAAGCCATATAGTCTTGTGTGAGTTCTTGCCCCCAGTGCCAGCAGTTGCAGTCTGTCTCCCCAATGGCGCCTCTACAGCCATGGATGTGGCCTGCCAAGTCATGGTCTAGATTGCATCTTGATTTTGCTGGACCATTGTTTGAAAAGATGTATTGAGTGCTAAGTGATGCACACTACAAATGTATTGAAGTTTTCCCCACCAACTCCTCTACTACAGCTACAGTCATCGACCACCTGAAAACAGTATTTTCTCAGTTTGGGATACCAGAAACAATAGTATCTGACAATGGATCGTGTTTTGTGAGTGAGGAGTTTTCTTCATTCCTTGTGGGGAATGGAATCAAACATATCACCTCAGCACTGTACCATCCGGCATCTAATGGATTAGCCGAACGGGCTGTGCAAATAGTAAAGAAAGGTCTAAAGAAAGTGATGGAAGGATCACTTCCATCCCGTCTAGCTAAAATCTTAATGGCTTATCGAATTACACCACAAACTACCACTATAGTATCTCCTGCTGAACTCTTACTAGGGCATCTACCCCGTACTAGGTTGAACTTGTTGAAGCCAAATATTGGTGGTTGAGTGGAAGAGAAGCAGCATCAACAAAAGCTGTATCATGATAATTCTGCTAGGATCAGGTAATTCAACATTAGAGATAAAGTTTATGTTCAAAATTTGAACAAGGTCAGAGATGGCTGCCTGATCAGATTCAGTAAGTGACAGGTCCAGTGTCTTTCTTGATTAAGTTGGTAGATGGGCGCTCCCTCAGACGTCACCAGGACCATGTAAGAATTCGCAAGGGTAATTCAGGATCAGTGTTATAACCAGAAGAACATGGAATTTCAGTTCAGCAGGAGGAAACCCTCATTGATGCCCTTACTCCAGCTGCAGATGAGATTACTGCTCTCGTTCCAGGACAACCAAAACCATCATGCATCTGAAGATGAAATCAAACTCTCTTCATCCTCAGATGTTACTAGTTTCTCACCTCTACCATTAAAGGTGTACCCCAAGAGAAATCGAAAGGCACCTGATTGGTACCAATCTTAACATTACATAATATTTTCTTTCATTAAGGGGAAGGAGGTGGTTGTATCTTTTAATTATAACTTCTAATTAACATATAATTAATCATGATTTGTGAGTCATGTCCTATATCCTGTGTTGCACACACATGGTTGTCTCACCTTTTAGCTCTGTCAATCCTTATCAGGGTTGGAGTTGTTCAATTGCTTTTTGGTCGATTCATAAAATTTTGTTGCCAAGTTATTAACTCTCAAGGCTATGACACCACAATATTAATCCATGTTTTGGAAAGTACTTAGTCTCCAGTCTTGCCGGGTACATATGTGTCCCTACGATGAAGGTAAATGTTCTTGATGTGACCCATTTCATTTTGTTGAGGTGTACTAAAATCAGTATCATGAGGATGTGTCTATGTTTGCATTGTCAAGGGGTTCAAATCTCCCAAAATTGAAGAAAGATAATTCTCACTATTATCCTTTTCTAGTGAGGGTGACAAATCTCTATACTTATTCATGAGGTTATGTTCATTATCACTGTATTGAATGGTTCAATTCTCCCTGTACAGAAGGAACAACTTGCAAGGATATATCCCATAGTTATATTCTGGATTTGATGAGGGGTGGGGCTCTCTTTTAATTTTTGAGGTGTTATTGTTTTTCCATGGAGTGCTGGATATCACACTTATAAGGAGTATTGATTGGTATGACATTTTGACTCAGAATAGGTATAGGTCCTGCAGTTAGTCTTGGAAGGGTTGCTAGATTGGCAGTTTAACTTTGAATAAGAGGACTGCTTCTAAGACACAAGGTCAGTATAAGAGTTAAAAGTATAGCAGCATGGCAGAGAAGAAGCAGGCTCTGTAAATATATAAACATATCATCCTGTATAAATAATAATTCCTAGCCCTAAGCATATATATTTTCCCAATATTAGTCTGACTCTCACTTGTGTAACTCATGAGGATTAGGCAAGTCTGAATAAAAACTGGTTGTCAGACACAAGCTCAGGGCAGCCCGACAGAGAAGAAGGCACTGTAAATATATAAGCATATTCACATATAGAAACCATAAGAAGAAGAGGAAGAGGGTCCTTGCCCACTCATTACTGTATTGCATATAGTATTTAGTGCATATTTTAACTCCATTAAATATATTGCTTTGTCTTATCACAAAAATAAAGCTACAACAACCAGACTCAGCCAATAACAACAACCAGCCATAGCAACTAACAACAACCAGCCACAGCAAACAACAACAACCAGATTCAGCAACAACAATAAAAATGCAACATTGGCATTAGCTAACAGAGTTCTGCATGAATTAAGACTACAATAGCACAGCTTACTTACCAGTAGTTAAAAGCCTTAAAACCTGGGATGCCTTACAAGTGCAAGTCTTGCAAACCTTGGAAAAACTACTGCCTCCACATGGTTAAACTGAAATGGGTTGTTGATGTGGTATGCCCTCAAAACATTCCTGAAAACTGCACCCCTAAAATTTAGCTAGATCAGCTGGTGAATTAAGCAGATCAGATCAACCAGAAAATGTCTGACATTTTCCTAAGTACCATGAATATTCTGTTCCTAGACATTTTCTGTGGTGAATTGTGCCTGCCAGACAGCCATAAATGCCAGGCCCATAAAATTAATTTGGGTTGGCTGTTAACCAGATGAAATAAACTGAAAAATGTCCAACACTGTCCCAGGTGCAATAAAGTTCATCACATGCCCATGGACACAGGCAGATATCAGCCACCAATTAAAAACAATATTTAATTCTGCATTGTCCTCTTCTACATGAATTTCTACCTTCCTCTTCTAAAGCAGTCTTCATTTCCTCTTTACCCATGTGAAAAGCACACTATTCCATCAATAGTGTCTAGTTCCACCTCAGATTCTGTCACCTTCAACCTCAAAAGTGATATTTTAATTCACTGTGACATTCCTTCTTAATTATGTTGTCTGGTATTGCTGGACCATCAACCAGACTAATTTAAAGAGGTTCTTAGATACAAATTTTGCAATTGGTTGTAAATGAACTGTACCCAGAAAATGTCGTTACAATATGAGTCCATGTTATGTTTATCAAATCCTTGTCTCTTGGGTGTGAAAGGAAGGTGGCAGAAAGGCACCATCTATGCCTCCAATGTTTGTTAATGGATTATACTTGAAGTCAATATTGAAATCATGGCTAGTCATTGTAATTGCATACTATTCTATAATGTTGAATATATTTAATTTAGTTGTGCTTTAATTACACTGCCAGCATCGCCAGTCATTTTTATTAGTTGGTTGTATCTTTCTTCATTTCTCTTCAATCTTGCTTTAGGAGTACATGCAGCAAATAAAGTCTGATGAAAGATCCTCATCAACACTATGAATCACCTCATCCATGCTGATAAAAAAGTTAATGCAGCGGCCAGTCCTTTGATTCACTCTAACATCAAGGGGTTTTGTGTTTTTTTTCTCTCTAAATAAGCAAGTACTAATTCCATATATGATTATTTTCTATTTTTATATCATAATTTCCTATTTTTCCAATGCTTACAGTCAATACTTATTTTTTAGATAATCACAAACATATCATACCTTCCTGTAAAATGATGCCATGTAAATCCGCATCTATTGGGGTGTGATATTCAGGCAGTGCTCTGGCAAGTCAAGGTTTGCACACTTTGAGAATAGCATCAATAAAGGTCATATTAGTGTATCTCTTGATGTTTTCTTCACCATAAGCAATGATGATATGGCCATAGTATGGCCTTGTCCTTATTGCTGTCCAATGGCACTAATCTGTATCATTAAGATATCTGAGTCAGATGCTCTCACCAAAATATTGCCGCAGTGATAATTGCAAAGTGGAAAGCAACAGTGCATCAGTATCTTCATATTCAACTTGAAGGTGTGCTAAGTTGGTGAGAGAATATATTATCGTTTTCATGAAAATGCATCATAAGCACTCCACCTACTAAAAATATTAGTTATTTTTTTCCTCACTTCATCAGCAGAAATGTTTTGAATTAATTTTCACCTGTCAGCTCCAGAGCTCACTGGACTACTTTGTTGTTGTTTTCTTTTTGTTTCAGATACACCAAATATGGGAAATTTGCAAAATATGGGAAATTCGCCCAATATGAGATTACATTTTGTACATATTTGTAAAGTACACAGTGAGTGCATTTTGTCAAATACATTTCAAGCTTGTTGAATTCTACATTGATAATAAGTTTTCTCCACTCTCTCTGATAAGATGATCAGGCCCAGACATTGCATGTTTTGTATCAACTGCATCCCATAACTTTCTTTCACTCTCCTCTATGGATTTTTCCATGTGCTTGTCAAGATATTCACATGCTTTATTAGATTTCCTTATGAATACCAATGACAGAATAGTCCAAGCAAAAGATACATACAATGCCCTTATGTTTGTTCATGAGAGAATGGAGTAGTGAAGAAGTCCTTCATCATGGAACTTCATAAAATTTCTCGATGACACTGCTTCTGTTAAGGTTTCTTTCTGCAAAACAATTTTTTTCAACATGATGGTGTATCATCTGTTTTTTAATATGAGCCCCATCACAGTGTGCAAGCGAGTGTGGGTATGATAAAATAAGGCATAGAGATCTTTTCAGAGTTTGAAATGGTGTCTTCTATGCAATGACTATGATCATATGTGTGAGCATGTTTCTCAGGCTCTCTATTTTTATTCTTTATTTCAATTAGACAGGTAGATTAGCCTTCTTCTCATTTATCTGAGCAGTCAAGTTTTCTAAATGATAACGTTTCACAGGTTGGCGAAATTTTTAGCAGTTGTTTTATTTATTTTGAAATTTATCTATTCCTCCAAGCATTTTTCTTTGTGCACTTAATAGATCAGATTCAGTAGTCTTAGATGCTGCACGATCAGTTGGAATGTTCAACAAGCTGTTGGAGAATTTTCATGAATGGATTGCAAAATTAATCTATTTTGGTACCCAATGTATCAATTTCTGTCTTCAAGTTAGAGAAGTTTTCTAGCCAAATCAATAAACATTGTGAAAATCACTTTACTGCAGATCATTTTTCATTGCATTTATTTATTGATTAACAACAGGATTGGAACTAGTAAATCCTAGGGTTTACTCTCTGAAACATAACCTTCTAAATTCATCTATCTGACCAACTATTCCTACTGGAGCTCAAAAGTTGATAACAAAAGCAGGTCATTTTCCATGGAGAATATTTGCATGAGGTTATGTTTAAGATACGAGTAACCTAACTTATACCATTCAAGCAAATTCTTTATCAGTATCCTAAAATAATTTGGTTAAACACCCAGCACAACTAATCATTAATTTGAAGTACAAATAGTCTGCCATCTTTCTCTTTGTCTATATATTCTAGATTTACCTTTAGTGGTTGAAGTTAACCCCACTAACCCATATATATATAGAATTAGTGCCAACAGGGAACCCAGCATGACTAATCTATATATTAAAGTATAAATAGCTTGTCTGTCCATCTCTTTGTCCGTATATCCCAGATTAACCTTAAATGGTTGAAGTTAGACACACAAATCCATATACATTTAGAAATAGTGTCAACAGGGGAACATATTAAGCATGTGTATATAGCCACACCTCTTTCTGTATCATAAAAGTGAAAAATGGTATTTTTATCAGGACAAAAATAGAGCTACGGGCCTAAAACTAAGCGTGCAGGCCCAATTTTGCTCTGGGAATGATATTGGACGAGTCCCATGCGGCCACATCTCCTCTTCGTGTGTAAGGCTAAAAATAATAAAATGGTATCACTAAAATGCACATGTCCACTTGGTTTTAAAGGATACAACCAGTCTTTAAAGCAGATATTTTAGTAACTCATATGGAGGTGGGTTTTTTTTGCTAGTTCAACCCAAAGAGAGAAAATTTTAAGACTCTCATTTTTTAAACTCTATTATTTCAGATGAATTAGTTAAAATAATTTATGATGAAGAATTAAAAAAAAAAAAACAATGTTGAACTCATTAGCTTATGTTATTTAATTTTGGGGTTGCTTAATTTCGGGGTTGTGTCTGTCCAAGATATCTGGCTGCACATTTCACTTCCAAAAATATCTGGCAGTGGCTATTCGAGATAACTTGGATACCTTAGACAATGTTTGACATTTTCCAGTTGGTTTTATCTTGTTGAATCACCAGTTGATCTAGACAAACTTTTGGGTTTCCTAATTAGGTGTCTCCTGATAACACCCACCAGAACAAGGTTTGCAGATTAACATTTCCTTACCCAAGCATGAACATGGATATTAGTACATGCAAGGAAATTTGTTAACTTTCCACTCAGGATTAATACTCCTTTCTAGTATATAATTTTAGGACATGTCCACAATCTCTGGATAGGTGAGATATATCATCTGTAAAATGTCATTGGAATTTAAGAGGCACGAAAGGTGATCTATCTCATTGCAAGAGGTCTACAAAATTTGTGTGAAAAGGTGACTTTTATCATCTGTGAAAATTAATATACATCTCAAATGTCTTTACATAGGTGCAGAAATTTTTTTTCAAAATTGGTGGGGAGGGGGGTGGGGGGTGGAAAAGCCTTAGCCATAGGTCTATAAAGGAGTGGGTACAGTCTCACATGTAAAATTTAAAAAACCAAATAGACTTATCAAGTAGACTATATGCTAGTGCTTATCATATATCCACAGTTGTTTTATGTTCACTCTGGCTGAATGGAGGTTAGTACCAGCCACTCTTGAAAATATTTGTTGCCTTCCACTCAGAAGCCAGAAACTTGTTTTCCAGCACTTTTAAAGCTATTTTATTGCCAGCAACTCAAGATACTTTACCTAAACTACCACCCCCCCCCCCCCCCCCCCACTTTTAAGCTAATGTCTTTGAAGTTTCATCTAGCCTGAGAAACAACTAGCCAAAGCTAGAAAATATGCAGCACCAGCACTGAATTAAAAAAATAATAATAATAAATAAAAAATTGACATGCTAAATATACTTATGCTATTCTTTCTTTTGCAAGTGCTAACTGACATATGCAACACACATCAATTTCTACAATATGTGAGTTACTATTTTTTTCCACCCACTTAACTGCTTATTTGATTTATTGTGGAGTTTTTTTAGAGATTCTTTATGTGACCATGATGCTGAATATTTACATTATGGTCACATAATTTAGATTACAATTTATTCATAGTACTTTCTACCTCTTGTTGAAGTATACCCACTTCACTTATCTAAATTGCAGCTGGCCCTATATTCTGATTTCTTTTGATCCCTGGGCCTAAACTTAATATTGCTTGACATTGCTGGTTGGCTAAATATTAAAATTTCGGATTTGTACCATAAAGCATTCTAATTTGTCATTTGTCACTTCTTGAATATTATATGCACTTGTCTCAATTCATTAGAGCTTCTTTTCTTTCCCCACCCCCCCCCCCTCTTATTAGGTGGCAACAGAGATATTCCAGATATGCAGCAGTCTTGGGCTCATATGGCTACTTCTTTTCCAGAAATCAAATTTTTCTATTCACTATGATATTGCACATGTATATATATGTTTTACAAAACCCTTTATCATTCCACTGGGTAGACAAACTGCTAATATACTTGAATAATTTTTTTACAAAGTATATACATCTCTAATTTACTGAAATTATTACTTTTGCCATTAAAAATCATTCCAAGTTTAAATTTTTCTCATTAATGAAAATGTCCTCTCATCAGTAGCTGTTGTTACTGGTAAGATCATATAAATTCATAAATTCTTAACACAGGTGAATGTAATTGCAAGCATATAATTTTTGCTACCGGATTTCATTCATTACATTGCAGGTGGTTAAATATTAGTGACTTTCTTTTTGATCTTGCCAGTAATATCCTTACGTTTCACAGGAGATCTGCTAACAGCCTCAGCTGCACCTTAAGTAGTTATATTTGGAGATTATTTTGATATGTAGGTTTCACTAATTCCAGGAATAGTTGTCTCCACAAGGCTACATGTCTTCTATTTTAACAAATTATTTGGATGTCATCATGAACTAACCTTGATAACTCATTACCTACTCTATCTATGGATTAAAAATAATATGGCCTGTGATTATCCTCTGAAAGTAGATACTGGTGTTCCATCATTTAGTTGCTTCGGAATTTTCCTCCTCCTGGGAAGGACAGGTTCATCTGTAACTCATGAGATGATTTCACTACCTTCTTAAAGAACTTGGCAAATTCTTCATCCCTCTTCAATGACCTAAAATGTCTTTACGAAAGCAAGTGTGTTAGCTTTTATAGCTTAAAGAACTGTTTTATCCTCATCCTGAAGGGTGCCAGACAAGCATTCAATAGCAGTAAATACCAAGAATCCGAGCCTTAGCCTAAAAATGTAGAACATTTTCCCTTATCCAGCTAATATTGATATTCTTTGATTGCATCTATTTCAGTGCTAATCTCCTGTTACCAAATGTTTAATATTTAATAATCACAGCCCAAACTGCTCCAGTTCAAAAAGACCATCTTATTGGACATAGAGTTCTTATATTATGGGTTACAGATTTCATTTAATTTTAAGCTGGTTGAAAAGAGACTTTTAAGTTAGGGGGCTATTTAATAAGCTGTACTAGCTCCATGACAGAGTGGAAACATTCTGATAGACATGAAGACACAAGCAGCATCTTGTAGGCTAAGATTTAGTGAATGTGCTAAACAAAGGGGATGAAGTGCAGCATTCCATTCCTTTTTCACATGTGTAGAAACCCCACTACATGTCATGACATGTGTGTAGATCGACCATCCAATCTGACATATGGGAGAAAATAGGCAGTGTAGTACCTGGTCATACCTGTCAGGCTAAAATAGTTTGGGTGGGTACATTTGTCTATCCAGTTCCTGCCAACCTCTTTGCAAAATGAAGACAGCTCTTCACCAAAAAAATGTGATCATATGGTTGCACCTTTTCCTGTTGGCATGCCAGGCCAAAATTTATAGTTTCGAATTCCAATGTATGTATATAATTGGTTCGTCCACTTAACCACTAAAACATTATATAACCCAATAAAATCAACATTTTCGCAACCTGGCCAAACCTCTTTCTATGAGTGTGTGATGCTATATATGCCAAAAATTATACTTAAGAAAAAATTTTGAACCAAGAAATTTAAAACTTAGCATGCACACACATAGGACTTTTTGGGTGAGGGAAGGGGCACTATAACATACTTCTCTATGGTCTTGAGAGTAAAAATGCTAAATAGTATTTAAAACAAACCCTTAGCCATGGGCATGGTCACACTTAGCCACACCATTTTGTTTTAAATTTTCTCTACCTAAAAAAAAATTCTTATAGATGGATACATTCTATTTATACAAAAGGTTCTTTTTAGTTCAAACATTTTAGAGTATTTGACCATTATATTTTTGTGGGTGTGTCAAGAAAGACCAGTGTGAATAATGATTGACCTGATAAAAAAAAATCATGGATGTCTTTAAACCTGGTCTGGTTAAGTCAGAAAATCATTAATAGATACATCTTTCTACATTAGCCATATTTCCACAGCAAAAAAAAATTAAACAGTAGCATAATCAACAACAGAACTTAAACAAGCTACTGAAATATTTTAAGGTTGAATAAATAGGTAATTATTATTGCTCGAGAGGGGCAACATATGATATGTAGTGATGGATAGCATCTTGCCTTGTACAAAATAGTTGGTTCAGGTAGTAGCTAAAGATATCTTCACTGAGAGAAATGAATGCCTGTAAAGTAAAAACCCCAAAAAAAATCGTATTTGCACAATTTCTCTGGATTATATTGGGATCAGTAATAGAGTAGCTTAATTCAATATTTTTTAAAGATTCTTTCACATTGAAATATTACCTGAAAATGTGTCCACAATCTGTCAAATAACAATTCAATAAATATTTGAAAGCAATATTACATCAATATAAAAGAAACTTTGTTAATAGTACAAGATCACAAAATTGGCTTTCTGTGTCATTGCTTGCTATCCCATATTCAGTGAGGTACTGACACCAAATAGACTTAAATGATGGCACTTTTAAAATGATAACATGTGTTAACTGTGAACTTGTCTTACAAGAGAGCATGTTTTATAAGAGGATGTGTCTTACAGGAGAATTTTTCTTATAGGAGAATATATCTTCCTTTAGTTCTATCATGTTTCATATGCTTTATGGGAGTACCTGTCTTCAGGAGGACATTTCCATCCAAGAAAAATTTTTTTTGTTATGTTCTACTTGTATCTATGTTTAATCTCATCTTTTAAATTTAAATATATAAAAGAGTAATTTTAGCTCTTCTCTAAAGCAGTTGCATACAGATCATACTTGTCTGGCGAACATTTCCTTTTTCTTGATGTAGTTTCGGAATTGTTTAAATTGGATGCAATATTATGTAGGGATTAATTATATGGTGTTTCCTCATCTGTTAGAGAAGAGCATTAAAGTGGTGTATAAGCTTGAGTGCTATACTTTAACTAACCCTAGCCATAGCCAAAACACTAGCCCTAGCCCTAGCTCTGACCACATGGCACAATAAAGGAGGTTTAACCTGTATCTGGAATGAGTTACACGAATCTACAATACACCCAGTTTCATCCCAATGGTTAGAAGGATATGTTTCAAGCGGCTCAGATTTATTAAATATGCCGGTCATGTTATTGCTGATGTTGGCTTAAATTAGCAACTAGCAGCTTTCTCCCCCTCTCTATCTTCCCTTTGTGTGATAGCATAGCAGAGGGAAGACAGAACAATGTAGCACACAAGAAAAAACCCCCCCCCCCCATTACTATACATGATAGAAGATAATTAATTAATCTGCACAGCCAATCAGTCAGCCCAGGCAGGTAATGTGGAGTGCATTCAGTGTGGATGAAAAAAAAACAACAAACATTTGGAGCCAGGTGTTGCTTGAAACCCATTTTTAGTGTGGATAGGGCTACAGTTTCCAAGGGCATAACTACTCAACCACTCTCACACACACACTCACACCCATCTCTATGTCTCTTCATTTAGATGTCCAGATTGGGATGGGGAAGGAGGGTGGGGGGGGGGGGGGGGGGATGTGATGGCAGGGAATAGCATATCTCCTGCTGATCTCACAATGCAGCTACATTTTTTTTTGGCAGTAGCCACTGAAACTAAATATGCAATTTTATTTTATGTCTGTGCGCCTGTAATCCCAACTTCTCCCTCATTATTGAAAGTGACATCTCCAAACTTTCACAGTATGGTCAAAATTCAAAGCAGTAGATCCAATGAATAATTGATTATTCAACATTTAAGATATTAAGCGACTCCTCCCCCATCCCCAATCTGGACATCCAAATTAAGGGATTTAAAGGAGAAAATAAACTTAAAAAGGGAAAATTCCCCAAATTAGTTTGCTATGATAAGTTTTAGTGTGTGAGAAATTTTTTCTGAGTGAGTGAGTGAGTGAGTGAGTGAGTGAGTGAGTGAGTGAGTGAGTGAGTGAGTGAGTGAGTGAGTGAGTGAGTGAGTGAGTGAGTGAGTGAGTGAGTGAGTGAGTGAGTGAGTGAGTGAGTGAGTGAGTGAGTGAGTGAGTGTGGGTCTGTGTGTCTGTGTGTCTGTGTATCCGTGTGTTGGTATGTGTGCATGTGCTTGTGTGTGTGTGTGTGTGTGTGTGTGTGTGTGTGTGTGTGTGTGTGTGTGTGTGTGTGTGTGTGTGTGTGTGTGTGTGTGTGTGTGTGTGTGTGTGTGTGTGTGTGTGTGTGTGTGTGTGTGTGTGTGTGTGTGTGTTTGTGAGTGTATTTGTGAATGTGATTATGTGTCCCTGAGTGAGTGCTCCTGAGTGACTGAGTGTATGTGTGTATTTGTGTGCATGTGCATGTGTGAGTGCATGCATGCTTGGGAGGGTGTGTTCATGATTGTATATTTACCTGATAATATATTTAAGTCATATTAGAACTTCTTCACTTGTACTAGGTAAAATACTTTGGCATCCACTTCATCACAAAGAAAATAATCCCCCTTCAATCTTTCAGTACTATATAACATCGTTACTATAAAATTTGAATGATCTTTAAGCCTGTTTGTTCATCTGTCCCTAATTTATGCTTGAACAGTTCAAGGTAGACCCACAAATCTATATATATTTATAATTAATGTCACCAGGAGAATGTCATTAGCATGTCTATATGGCCACACACCCTTCCATATTGAAAAAAAGAAGAAAAGAAAATGGTACTTTGGCTAAAAGAAAATGAATTGAGCTACAGACCTAAAACTTTACATGCAGGCACACCTTGACTCTGCAAATAACATGGGGTGGGGTTGCACATTGGCCACATCTTCTCCTCTTCGTGTGTAAGACTAAAATAGCCAAAATGGTACATAAAAATATTAAACCTAATCATATGTTCACTTTTGTTTTAAAAATGTACAACATATATCATCAAAACAGATACTTCTGTGACTACAGCCTAACAATGGGCCGAAAAAAGCACCCTTTTTAGGGCAGATTTTTTTTGCTTGTAGTAGATTAATATATAAATCTGACATCTCTTACAATAAAACATGTCCTCCCAAACTAAACACAAGCTATATAATAGGTGCATAGATGGACACTTAGACAAAATATGAGGTAGATAAATGAATGAATGACTAATGGCAAAAAGTTCTCCAATAAGTTATGTTCTTGAGAAAGAAGTCTCCTGCATTAAGACATTAAATCCAGTAAGGCATTTCCTCCAGTAAAACATGTACTCCCACAAGACATGTCCTCTACTAAGACACTTTCTCCAGTAATACATTTCTCCTTTAAGGTATGTCCTCCAGTAAGACATATTGTCCCTGTTATGTTTATGTTATCCAGAAAAACATCCTCCTTTAGACATGTCCACCTTTAAGACATGTTCTCCCTTAAGATATGACTCGAGTAAGAAATTTCCTCCATATAAAAGGTTCTTCTGTAAAATAGGTCCTCCCATATGCATGTTGCCCTGTATGACATGTCTTCCACAAGATATGTTGTCCAAGAAGAAAATTTTGTGACCACAACCCACGAAAGCTGGGCCTAGCAAGCATGCTGTTGAAGTCTGCAATTGTGTGCTAGCTAACTCAAGTATAATAGGATATCATGTGATCTTTTTTGGAAAAATTTTTTTTCAGTGGTATTACTAGGGGAACATCCTCCCTACAAGTTGTTCTTCTTAGGAGAGTTACAAAATTGTCAAAATTCCATGTAACATCATGTTAGGATTTATTATGTGGGTTTGCCCCACTTCATAATAAATGGATGTTTAAAATGGTTTGTATTGTGAGTTTATACAAGTCAATGTTTAAGTCCTTTACAACTCTTTTTAATATGTGCCGTCCTTAATTGACCACAGTAGCGAACAATCTCAGTGAATGCCACACACTTGTCCAATATAGAAAGACTTTATCTACTGGCCAGCGAAGGGACAGGTAAAGGTTATTAGTCCATGTCCACAGGTAAATTTTCACTCATTGGTACCATCTAGGTGTACTGCATGATATTAGTATTCCCAGGCTGCTTATTGTACTTCCTTCCAGTAATGCTTGGTGAATGTTCCTAACTGTTAGATTAATAAGCAAATTTGCTTTCCAAAATGACAATCTGTGGTAAAAAAAAATATTTTTTTGGCTTAAAAAAAAATATTATAAAATATATATCAACATTTTCATTTATATCGGCACTCATTTGATAACAGACACTGTAGTTTCTATAGTTTATATAGTTAGCATGTTATATAAATAAACCAAGTCAAAGCTTATACCAGCTGTGGCTGTGCCATGAACACCTAGTGAAGAAGTACTTGAAGGGGGGGAGGGGATTTTTCCCTTAAATTATTTGCAAAAATAAAGTTATGAAATCATAAGCATCATATTTCTATATATTAATGTGATTGTGTGTGTGTGTGTGGTCGATTGACTCCACTCTTGGAAGTGATACCATGACATGAAAAAAATTTTTTTTAAAGCCTCTTAATCTAGACAATACTTTAGCATAATTATATAAACAATGAATCTATATATTTTAATATTAATTTCAATATTATTAAACACCCTATAGCCCATCAATGGTTTCTGCAATCACGGTTTACTGCAAAGGCTAACATGAATAGGGTTAATGGCTTTTAAGGTGTTAATTTCCTGAATTAACATTCTGGTGCACTGCACAGAATTCTAAGAAGTAAGTTTCAGAGACTTGGGATATACATGTAGCTAAAAATGAATGCAATTATCATAAAAGTACATGCATATCAATCTGAATCTATAAAAATCATAATTAAAAAAAGAGTTAACATTGATAATTTGGAACTGCTTCAGGTGTTTCTAAACAGTTACCAACGGATGGTTAAAAATATCTCAGTGGCCACTCTGATTCCATTTTAATAAATGTATCTACAATAGAATGAAATGAATATGATCAAAGTTCAATGAACTTTATTTAAAAAAATCAATGTAGAGTTTGAAATGACCAACCTTCCCTCAAAATTCTTTTTATAGAAAGAACTCAGCAGATAAGTTAAAAAATCTTGTATTGCCCCCCCCCCCCCCCCAAAAAAAAAGTATTTCTCCTGATGATGATCATGCAATAGTTATCAGATACCACAAAGCATGTTGAACAGAGCATATATTTCATGTACCGAGCAGAGAAGTAACTAAAAGTAGAGATGAGAGACACAACCATAGCACATTATATTCCTGGTTAACTCTACAAACATCATTGATGTGCAAATCAAAATCAAGGTCTATATCCCTAGGGAAGGTATTGAGACCATATATGTGAAATGCTTGGTTAAGAAAGATTTTTAAAATGATTCACCATTATTCAAAAAGTAACAATCATAAAAATTTCTATAAGTTGGTTTTTTCACGACCAAAGATGATATGACAAAATATCTTAAAGAAAATATTCTCACATATAAAAAAAAGACTTGCCTAAGCAATAGTAACATTCAACTATGTATTGAAGATATCAACCATTCAAAAGTGGGCCAGAAAGCTATTTTGGTATCAAAGCAAAACTCACTTGTTGTAGAAGTTGTTATTCTCAGAAGACTCACATGTACTAATGTTAGCTATTCCCAGCTGTGGACTATTCCTGAGAATACATGTACATCATTTCTGTAGTGTCTAGAATTATTAAAATGGAGCCAATAGCGAATATTGCTAGCACCTTTTAAACCACAAGCAAAGGCTTTGCTGGCATTTAATGCATTCATAGGTGCAGATAATATTTGGAACACCCCTTCCCCTGTAATATTATTATCAACTAAGAACACCACATGAAACGAATAATAATTATTGCATTTATAACTTTCATCATTCTACATAATTAATGATAACCAGAGGCCCATTTGCAGCTTCGCTTGCAATGATCAGGGCACTTTGTCCAACAAACATACTTTATCATAGACATTATTGAAAAGGGAATTGGAAGAGTTCAAGGTTAATTCTTCTGCTTAGCAGTGATTGCATTGGTTGGATAAATGATTTCAACAACAGCGCTTTCTCAGCAATTGAGAATGCCTGCTTCTTCTTTTTTTTTTTTTTTAAGTAACGGTTATTGCTTTTCTGATGTGTCCTACCCCAGACACAGCTCATAATGGTGTAGATTTTTCTAGATGGCTCTTAGTTTAAAGCCTCTCCGCCATGTCAAGGCGGCCACCTTCGGAGAGGTTAAGCTTTTTTTATAGTGGAGCTATCACTCTTGGTATGAAAGTTTTGAAAAGTTGGAGGATTGATGACCCCATTTTTTCATTTCTCCTGTATCAAAGTGTGCATCATACCACTACACACGCGGGTGAGCACAGGAGTAAGTAGAAGAATATAGAGGGGAAAGAAGTAGGAGAATATGGTGGGGAAGGAAGTAGGAGAATGTGGTGGAGGAGGAAGTAGGAAAAAAATGTGGTGTAGGAGGAAGTAGGAGGAGAATGTTGTGTAGGAGAAGGAAGGAGGGGGAAGTATTACAAAAATATGGTGTAGGAAGAAGTGGAAGGTGAATGTGGTGTTTGAAGGGAATGTAGTGGTGGATGAGGGGAATGTAGTGGTGAAGGAGGGGAATGCAGTGGTGGAGGAAGTAAGAGGAGAACGTGGTGGAGAAGGATGTTTAAGAAGAATGTGGTGGAGGAGGAGGAAGTAGGATGACAATATGGTGGTGGATTAAATAGGAAATGTGGTGGAGGAAAAAGGAGAATGTGGTGGTGGAGGAAGATGTAGAAAGATAATGCGGTGGATGAGGAAGTAGAAGAATGTGGTGGATGAGGAAATAGAAGAATGTGGTGGAGGAAATGGGGAGAGGAGGTGGTATTGTAAGTGGTGGTGTTGTAGATGGTGATGGTCTAAAAACTATTTCAGCGGAGGTGGTGGTAGAGGTAGTAGGCGTAAGTGGAAGAAGTGGAGTGAAAATAGGGGAAGAGGTGTTGACATAGGAGGTGATGTAGATGGAGTTGCACGGTAAGTTGTTACTTATTTATTAGCAAGTAGATGTGTATGGGCTAGTCGTGTGAAATAACTTACGTGTAAACCTCGTTGAGTGTTTTGCATGAGACAGGGACACAAAAACGAATGTTATTGGGCCATGTTACACGGGATGCAGCAATGTAGAGCTGACCATGTGTGAACACTGAATCACGGAGGTCAACCCCCACCCATGCAATACTTTTGCCCTGACTTTTGTTGATGGTGATTGCGAATTCAGGATGAATCAGCAATTGGCAGCACTGCCAGTCAAAAGGGAAAGTCCCTTTAGTGGGCGACTGTGTAATTCTGGATAGCAGTGCATAGTGCTCAGTTCCCGCTACTTGGACGTGGGACAGATGGCCATTTATGATGTGGTCAACAATAAGCTGTGTTTCATTGCACAATCCACCTGCCTGGTTTAGGTTGTGAAGGAGTATCACTGGCATTGAGTGTTTTAGTTGCAGGATATGGGATGGTAGACCTTCACTGTTTAATTGATTCAGGTACTCAATGGGAATGGCCAATGTGTCACTCATTTCATTCTATGGAATCAGCACTGAGCAGTCTGTGCTCTTCACTGGGAAAGAGAGCTGTCACCAACTCATTGATCTCATCAACGGCTGAGTTGAGCAGTGCCAGAATAACTTTGTCTGACATCCACTGAGAGTCTGCTGCATTTACAGCAAGGTCAGGAAAGACCCAGTCAATCAAAACAGAAAAGAGGGAGGAAGGCAGAGTTCATGTGGCAGTACAATCATGTTGTCAATATCACGTGTCAGCTTCCCACTTCCTTGGTCGAGCAACCATGCACCATAGCGTGCAGCTTCTGGTGATTCCCCTTTTTGATGCAGGCGCATGTTTTCACGTAGATGGAAGATGCAGAAGTGGTGCCAGAGCAGAGATCGCTGTGTGCATGCAACAATTTGTACGCACGAGCCACGTTTCACAATAGGCAGGATTTGTCAAAAATCGCCACAAGAACAATCACCTTGCCACTGAATGGAAGGTCGCTATCCATCAAATCATGCAGAGTTCTGTCAAGAGCCTCTAGGAGGTGACGATGGGCCATAGGGGCTTCATCCCAAATGATGAGCTTCGCACGATGAATAACTTCTGCCAGAGTGTTTTGACCTTTGATGCTGTAGACACTTTTGGCGTCAGGTTGCAATGGTGCCTTGAAGCGGGAGTGAAATGTGTGGCCTCCAGTAAGCAGAATAGCAGCAATGCCATTGCTAGCCACTGCAAGTGTAATTTGCCTTTGTGCGCGCACTGCTGCCAAGAGTAAATTGAAGCAAAAGGTCTTACTCTTGCCACTTGGGGCGTCGACGAATGCCGAAAAATAGAGAGAATGCTGCATAGCATGGAGGACAGCCTCAACCATGGTACTCTGTGAGTCAAGGAGCATTCCCATCCACTCGTCAGCCTTCTCTTGTTCAACCTCAGCATAGTATAAAAGTTCTTCACGTAATTCGCGTGGCAGCTGACCTAGCCTCATGTGGGCATCTAACTGGCTAACACAGTCCCTCATTAGCAGATCGATAGAGGGAAGATAAAAGTTGTGCAGTTGTCTACCAATGGATTGCAGGCGTTGTCCAATGTCGATCAAAACCATTGTGTGCAGTTCTGTGTCAGTGGGTTCTGCGCCACCCCTTGCTTGTATCCGGCAGATAAAGCCATTTCCCATTCGCGGGTTGTGTTGTTTAAACAAAACGGCAGGCTCTGCCGGGTTACAAAACAGTAGTAGAGCAACAAAGAGTTTGCGCATTTGTTGGCACATGGAAGTGAGAGCTGCATCTTCTAGAACAGTGTTCCATTCAGCATCGTCATGCAATAGACCCAGGTGGTGGCAAGTAGCCTGAAAGGTGTCATACTGGATGCCATTGACTTTGCACACATCTTCCCATGACACTTTGGCCCGGGATTGCTCGTGGTGCAGAAGAATGCGGGAAAAGTACAGTTCACCCTCAGAGGGGTGGACTGAGTGTACTCTACCCAGTGTGGCTTTTTTGGCATTCCTCTGCTGAGTTTTCTAGTGTGTGTCACGAGCACCCCACACAAAGTGCTCTGGGAAATCGCAGTAGAGATAGTGTTGAATGTCATTCAGATGTTCTCGGTTGTACTGAAACCAAGCAGTGAGCTGTGCTTTGGGTGGTGGTCCTGCAGCAACTTGCCTCGCTTGACCTTGGCCTAAGTACACCAACTGGCCATCTTCCAGGTGCACCGGAAGGGCAATGATGGGAGGTGACAGACTGCTCATGGGAAAATTGAACAAACGCCAGCAGGCTTCACTTGCCCCTATACTTCAGAGGATTTGGTACTCGCTGATCTCATTGTGAGCTTCCGGAGGGACTTGGTTAGCTGGTGCATTATGAACCATTGCACGGTCGTTACCTTTGTAGATGTATTTGAAGAGGTATTTGCAGGCTTTGACTGAAGAGCAGGCCTAAACATTAATGTGGCATCTGTACTTCTTCGAGAGGTATGGGTTGTAGGGCACTATCCACCTGTTGTCAACTGTTTGCCCATGCACCACCTCTTGCCTCCCCCCTGTGTCAGGGGTACGTCTACGGTATTTTAGTATCATTTCATTGTCCTCCCATGAGGTGTACTCAGCAAAGGGCTTTGGAAAGTGTTTTGTGCATTTGCCATCTTTTTGGCGGGTGGAATTACACCTGTGCACCATGCAGTGCAACATGATGCACCGTAGCTCTTCATCTGCCAGGATTTCAGCACATACTGTTTTGTTGATGTCGTCAACTGTTCTTAGCTTGTTATCACGGTTCACAATAAGAAGGAGATGAGTGTGTGGCCAGCCATGCTTTTGAAACTTGATGACCTGCATATGGGATAATGACCTTCCAAAAATGCCATCGTTCACAATTTCATGTAACAACTTGTTGAGTTGCCCCCTGAACACCCTGGCCACAATATCTGGCTGATCTACAACATTCTGACTGGGTAGCAGGGCTTCATTTATATCAGGCCATGCAAGATTGCAAGTGACTGTAATGAAGTAGTCAGGTTTACCGTACTTCCGTACTGTGTCCATTGCACCTTGGTAGCGGCAGTGCATGTCATGCAGACTGCCTGTGTATATAGCAGGCAAAATGACCCTTGACTGACACTTTGTTCATGGTCAGAAGCAGCTACTGCATCTACAATATTTTGGTACAGGTCAGTATGAACGGTAATTTGATTGGAAGCCTAAAACTTCAGGCACAAGCTTTCAACCTTAGCAAAGGCCATGCACACGTATTTCTGAAAGAGGCGGCATCCCCACAGCAAAGTGACCCTCTCAGTGTTATATTTAGTGCAGGTGAAAGGCATAGAAATCACGTGCAGACATGCATTGGCCAGTGGATAGTGTCAGGTTCAAGTTCCAACCATCATCTCCATCAGGGAAAAAAAGCAAATAGTGAAGCGCATCGAAGGAGCGATGGGTGTCATGAATCGATTGTAACCCTCCACTGCGCAAGTGGAAAGTTACATCGTGCACTCCTGGCTCATCACCCATTAAAATGGCAACCTCACAGAGTCCCTGTGGACGGTTATACATAAGTTCATGCACACCTGCAAGCCATGCATCAGCATTAATGATCAAATGTCCCTGGTCTACTTGTGTTGCAGGAATTTAAAGAGCTAGTAGGATATCATGAATGTATGGATTACAAACCCATAAGTAACCTTGCAGAGAGTGCAACAGCAGAGCCAACTGGTGTTTTCCAAATCAGAAGTGCCTGCAGGAAGGCGCTGCCAATCCAATCGGGCTTGGGCTTCCTCCTCTTCATGTTGGGGATCATACACATACAACTGTGCAAACCAAGGTGCATCACCAGCATTTGCACATAGTACACCAATGCAGTGGTGCAGATGCCCTTGAATTATGACTGTTGTTTTCCACCCATGTCCTGGGACAGCTGGTTCAGACACATTTTGAGAAGCCAATGAAACAGCGTTGTTACATTGGCGGGAAAACTTTCGCAATAAAGAACCCCTAGCACTATCCTTGGCCCATAAATTAAAAATGTCATACTGTGGTGTACCTGATTCTGGGATTGCCCACAGGACAGGACAAACATGGCCCTTGAGGCAACTTCATGTGATCACAACTGAGCATGACAAAAGTGACATGGTGCCCTGCTTCCCAGACACAACTCAGGAACATTGTTTAAACCAGCTAAAATATCAGTGCTAAGTATGATGGCTAATCTTGAGTTACCTATCTCAAGCCTTAGCTGAGTGGCTCTATGGCGATGACTGAAAGCATTGCTTTCGCAGGAAGTGGTATGCTCTGCCTCACCCAATTGAGCAACTCTAGTATGCTCTTGGGCAGCATGGCGGTGGCGGGCAGCCACATGCTCTGCTTCACCCAATTGAGAGCATCTATCATGCTCACGAGCCGCATGGCACTCCTGGGCAGCTACATGCTCTGCTTCACCCAATTGAGCAACTCTAGTATGCTCTTGGGCAGCATGGTGGTGGCGGGCAGACACATGCTCTGCCTCACCCAATTGAGCAACCCTAATATGCTCTAGGGCTGCATGGTGGTGGCGGGCAGCCAATTGCTGGGTTTGACCTTGTGCCACCCTGTCTCTGTGAGCAGCCACAGCAGCAGCATTTCGCTCACATAAATTACATCAATTTACCTATCCTAATTGTGCCACCCTGTTACGCTCACCTTCAGCATGATATTGCTCCTGTTGGCGGCACCTACTTTCTGCTTTCAAGGTCAAGCACTGTTGCTTCCTTCGTGGCATCACAAAATGCCTGCCAAGAACAAAAAAGAGAAAGATATGGATGGAACCAAACAAATTGAACACCCTTACTATATTTAAATTAAGTGAATATTTTTTAATGGGTGGAAAAATAAATAAAACTAAACAAACTGTAACACCTTTTTGTATGTTACCTAAATAAAACTAAACAAACTGAAACACCTTTTGTATGTTTATCTTGTGTGAAATTCACTTATGCAAGCTTTCCCTAAGTGAAGTTTCCTCACTTTGGGGTACTGAACACCTGAGATTATACAGAAAATAACTCCACTAATAGCTAAGAAGAATAACTTGAGCTACTTAGCTGTTTTAGCTAAGCATCAGCACACTAAAGAGTCTTCCATTCTCAGCTGCACTGGCAAGCTATATGGAATGGAAGCAAGGATGGAAAAATAAATGAAACTAAAGAAACTGTATCACCTTTTTATATGTCTTGCTGTGCCACCCACAGGGGAAAAAAGGGGAAGGGGGGGGGGTTGATGAATTCGTTCAAGGAAGAATCATAACCAAACAAAGAAACAAACTGTAACATGATTTTGTATGTCTTACTGTGCCACTCACAGGGGAAAAAAGGGGAAGGGGGGGGGGGGTTTATGAATTGGTTCAAGGAAGAATCATAACCAAACAAAGAGAAACACCTTTACTATATACCTTAAGTGAAATTACCTTAAGTGAAATCCTGCACTAATTCTTTTAATGTTCTCCTCCCCAAATGAAGTCACACTCACTGAAACTCCTTTACTGTATGTGAAGTCTCACAAGGTCTGAAGTTTTCTCAAATCTTGTTGTCCTTTTCCAACTGAAACATCTGCAGGCAAGCTAGATTTAATTTTCATTCATAAATTTTTTGCCATTTTTATCAGCCATGTTAAAAAAAGGGGAGCTGGGTGGATACAGTGTCGACCTTTTACCTACTTTACCTATTTTCTGAAAGCAATTTGCTTAAAAGAAAAACTTTAGTTTATCTCTAACTTTTTAGTTGGACTTTTTAAAGAAATTCTGCACCCCTAGAACCACGGAGGGAGCAGAATGAAGTTTAATATGCAGGCAGGCAGGCAGGCAGGCAGGCAGGCAGGCAGGCAGGCAGGCAGGGAGTTAGTGAAAATAAAATAATATATAGGATCACAATATATGTGATAAAATGAAGGAAACCATTATGTCTTTGCTTTTATATTGATAACAGTCATTTGCCAAATATCTCAAGGATCAGAAGTTGAAAGAGGAAGAGACCCTTTTTGACTTCACTTCCAAGGTTGTGGCTCAAAATGTGTCAGGAAGCAGTGGCTTAACTTGCCAGCTCAGTGTTAAAAGACTGCAAAGAATATGGGATGTTTACATAAATTTGATTTAAACACGAAATTTTGAGCCAAAAATCTGCTCACTTGTGCTTGCTTCCTGTTAACCTAATAATGATTTAATATTAACTAAATGTTGAGTGAATATAAAATTAAAAAATTACATAAGATTGATTTAATAATGACTTATATTACTTCATATTAGCTACTTTTACATTATTTGACTTAATTTCAGTTGATTTGATCTTTCTTTTGATGTCATAATTAAAATTGACAATACTCTATAATTTGATAACCCTAATGACATATATTTCAGATTTGGAATTTGTATCCAGTAAGATAGTTCAAAGTAAATGATTATAAAGCACTCAATTATGAGTGCTGTGTAAGATCTGGAGACCTTCACATTGGAAAGAGATAGTTTGACCAGCCCAAAAACAACAAATTAAGTTTAAGACTCCGGAAATCATTATATTTAATTGATCAGTTAGGGACAAGGATAGGAAAATTACTGAATCTATTGTTATCACTAATAACCCAGTAGCCAAATCACACTAGTGCATAAAATTATCAAATGTTTCATATGTATGTATATATACATATATATACACACACACACAGATATATATATATGGCCGCATATGGACTACCTTCATGCGGTGTGGCTCATAAGTACCTTCAATATAATTTTTCATCTTATTTTAGAGGGGAAACTAAAGTTGACAAAGGATGAAGATGAAGATGAAGAAGAAGAAAGAAAGAAGAGAAAAGAAGAAGAGAAATCCATCTATCTGGACTAGAGTTAAGTGGAGTTTGCTGGGATGCAGGGAAAACCTTTTTCAAGCCGCTCAGCAAAGTACCTGCAACCAGCAGTACTCCAGTTGAACATTGAATGGACCACTGGCAGCAAGATTGGCATGGTTGAGTGCCTGGCCAATAAGACCAACACCCTTCTAATCCTCCAGAGACCCATTGCACTTGTGTTGATAAGTTTGTAATTCCACACTATGCACTAGCTGGGTAAATCCTAGGCAGGAAGCAAAGTCTAGCCACATTTGTCCATGGGAGCCTGTCCTGGACAGTAGCCAGTCGGTCTCCCAAAAATTCTGAGATTGAATGGTTGTGCGTGGACATTGCTGGACTGAAGATCATCAACATTTACAAACTTCCATCCTCATGCCTTTAATGAAGTCCCATCCTGTGTTCCCATACCCATGTGTATATGCTGATGATTTCAATCGCCAGTATGTGCAGTGGGGATACAGAGCCAATATATCCAAAAGAGAGTATTTAGTTGAGTGGGCAGCATATTACAACTAACGCTGCTCCACAACCCAAAGGGTGCAGCCAGTTTCACCTCCGGCCAGATAACCGGCTCCCTGACAGATATGTGCTTAAGAATTTCCCTCGGTCTCAATATCGACCCTCTCTCATCACTGCTGCAAAACTCGTGGTCCCAGTACCGAGTGAACTGGTGAAGCAATGAAACTTCCACAATGCTGACTTGAATCACTACAGCCTCCTCACCAACAAAGCCATGCAGAGCTTAACATCTTCTAGTACCACCAATATTGAGGAAGGTTATCAGGACTTCTGCAGTGTCATAATCAAAGCAGTGAAAAGATCTATCCCATGTGGTCGCAGAAACAACTACATACCATGTTGGGTTATGGAGTGAGAGTAGTTTCACGCCTTTCTTGATACACCCAACAGGGGGAAGTCTAGAAGTGCTGCAACAGCACTGCTATCTCATCTTGATAAGAGAAAGTGTGAATGGGGGAATGAAGCCATCGATTCCATTGACTTCTCACTCCAGCCGCTTAGCATAGAATACTTTTAAATGCTGACAGGTAGGTTGATACACACCTCTCGTAAAGTTCCATTTCAGCAAATTTTATTTCAGCAAATTTCATTGCATCACAAGTTGTGAGAAACAGGATCTTCCTGTGAGAGATCGCGAGTCTGATTCACTTGTGGCCTCGGAGGAGTCCAACCTCTGGAGGGTCTTAACACCAGACAGTCAGAGTGTCACCGGTGATTACACTGTAGAATAGCTCATGTCTGCCCTCCAATACTTGAAGCCTGGTAAAGCCACTGGCCCAGATTCCATTTGCTCAGACTTAATTCTCCATGCTGGTTTTGAAATGAAGTGCTGGTAGCGTAAATTTCTATCTTCCTGTTTGTGCAACCTCAAGATCCATGAGATCTGAAGAAGAGCACTAATTGTCACAATATTTAAACCAAATATGTCGCCAGGGGATCCAAGAAGTTATCAACCCATCTCTTTGCTGTGTACCCCCTTCAAGATTCTCGAGCATCTTATTTACACCCATGTCGAGTCCATCATAGACAGGTTTCTCCCTAGGGAGCAAGCTGGTTTCTTACATGGGAAATGAACCATAGACCAAATCACTTTATTGACTTAGGACATTGTGGAACACCTTTTGGAAAAAAAAAAAGAAGCCCAGTGCTGTGTTTGTCAATCTAACAGCAGCATGATACTGTATGGCACCGCTGCCTCACCTGCAAGCTTCTGAGTCTGATGCCAGACAGGCACATGGTTGAAATGTACATGAAGCTTGTCACAAATCATAGCTTCACCCATACCACTGGGAGCAGAATACGCATTCCACAGGGATCGGTCTTGGCCCCCTTCTATATAGCATCTACACCTATGACCTGTTGACATCAGTCTTGCAGAATATTATTGTGCAAATGATTTTGCTTTGATACATTCTGCTAGAGACTGGCAGGCCATTGAAGGGGTTCTTAGCCAAGACCTTGTGACACTAGCTTCATACTTCCAAACTTGGTGGCTGAAGCTCAGTTGGTCAAAAACAATGTCGGCTGCCTTCCATTTGAACATCAACGAGGCAGGCTGTAAGCTCAACTTATCACTTGATGGAAAATGCCTGGCCTCCCCCCAGACACCAACATCTGGGTGTGAAACTGGACAGGTTGCTTACATACGACTGACACTTTGAGTCACTGCATGCAAAACTAACTTCATGTATTGCCCTTATGAGGCGGCTTGCCGGATTGGAATGGGAAGCCAATGGAGCTGTTTGAAAAACAGCTGCCTTGGACTTTGTGTATTCAACAGCAAGTACTGTGCACCTGTCTGGTGTTGCAGTGTACACACCCACATCATCAACATGGTAATTAATGACGCACTCTACGTAATGACTGGATACCTGTGTCCAACACCATTGGATAATCTTCCCATCCTTGCAGGCATCCAATCTGCTGAGCTTAGCTGAAGGCAAGCCATGCTATCTCTCAGTTGCTGTGCTCTTGTATCAGGCCATCTGCTTTGCCATAACTTAGCAAATTCTGCAAAGCAACCTCGGCGACAGAGGTTATGCACCATTTATGCCTGCTGCAAACAGTTCCTCAGGACCATCGAGGAGCAAGACATCATAGTGGCACGGTGGATAGATCATGCTTGGAGTGCAGAATGGCTCAACAGTGCCTCCAGACTTGTCTTTTTATCCCTGATGCTGTACCTCACCCATTAGGATTGACTCTGCCAAGACCAGCGTGGATGAGGCTAAACCACCTTTGAACCAGTATTGGACTCTTTTGCTCATCCATGCACAAATGTGGAATGGCCCCTTCAGTAATCTGTGAGTGTGGCATGGAGAATCAAACTGGAGACAATACTATACAAAGATGCCTATACTCACCATCAAATGGTGTACATGGTCTGCAGGTCCTGGATGATGACACCATCAAAAATGGCTCTCGATCTCATGTCCTAATGTCTAGCCTGGATAGTTTTGAACTCAAGGAGGACAACTTCAAATTTTATTAACTTTAACTGGCTAACTAACTTCATAAACTATTAATAATAACAATAGTGCCTAAAATTATGAAAAATTATGAAATGGTTTATATATATATATATATATATATATATATATATATATATATATAATTTTCACAGTGTTGATCATCTTCCATGACAGTCTCCACAAGAATGTGTGTGTGTGTGTGTGTGTGTGTGTGTGTGTGTGTGTGTGTGTGTGTGTGTGTGTGTGTGTGTGTGTGTGTGTGTGTGTGTTGTGTGTGTGTGTGTTTGTGTGTGTGTGTTTGTGTGTGTGTGTGTGTGTGTGTGTGTGTGTGTGTGTGTGTGTGTGTGTGTGTGTGTGTGTGTGTGTGTGTGTGTGTGTGTGTGTGTGTGTGTGTGTGCGTGCGCGTGTGTGAATGCTGTTTGTCTCTACCATGTCAATGCTGAGTGAATGTACTGGTGGAAATGTTTAAGTAAGAATTCAAAATTTCATGCATGTCTATATGGAGATCTATGGTCAGAGGTACCAATCATTGGTTAGTGGCTGCTTCAATTTTCTCTTCATAATACAAATTTAAAATGAGATATTAGATGGTGACCTGAGCTCATATATAACTACTAGCAGCATATACCCAGAGTTTCTCGGGGATATAGTGACATGCCCACAGGAAAGGTGTGGCCTAAAATTACATTTAAGATTACGTTTAGCATTTAATATACATTATGTCTATCTACTAGTAGATTAAACGTTTTTTTTTTAAAGAGGCCATGTATAAGGCTCTAGAAGCATTTTGTAGCAAAGTAGGTAAAATGACTTTTTAGCATTATTATTGTCTTCTGAATTGAAATACCCAGCTTCCCAAGCCCAGTTCCGAATTTTTTGTCATCTAAATACCATAAACAAAATGGCAGTAAAATAGACTATTTTGTAACTTTGTTGGGATAGGCATACTCCATGAACAATGACACTCAAAATAACATGCTAAGGAAAGTTTTATATTTTTTAAGGAAATCACATCATGGTTTCATCTAATATTCTTATCATCAATCTTTTACAGGCATGTACACATTGGTGTGCACAATAACCCAATTTACAGCATTTGCAGCATCAAGTTTGGCATTTTTTTCAACATGCAAGAGTGAATCTCATCAGTATGCCCTACAGTGATTATACCCCACCTCTCCATCTCTTTTAGAGTGCATATAGCACTTAAGTGTGGTGATGCTGGCTTTTGTCCTTCTTGCTTGATTGTATACAATAGCTAAATGGAAACAGAAGTCATCACATGTTAGGGCTATGGCTTCTGATTTATCCTGAATAATAAATAAATGCTTAGCTGCATCAAAATGTTTTTTTTTGGTGTGTTTTCAGCAGAAAAATGTTAATGAAGCTCTTTAAACACATTCCATAATGATTAATTGGTGAATTTTGTGATGAAGTAGGTAATATTACACTCAAGCCATGTGCCAAACTTAAGAAATAGTGCTTCTAAACCTGTTGGTTGTTCTTTGAAAACTGTGTGAACTGGTGTGTTTGTTATATTTTGCTCGATATCATGCAGAAAAGTTCACATTTTATAATTTGGAAGACAGATACCAGAAGGAGAGTATCATTGCCACTGGAAGACAGAACTGCATTAAACTGACTGTTTACAGCATGCAGCTCCTCATTTTTGTCTGCTCCTTCTTGCATGGATTTCAAAGGAATCTAAAATTATTCTTTATAATAGCTTTAACCACCAGTACCTATCCAAATCACCCTTTAATTAAAATTTCTATCACCATAAATTCCTCCTCACACAGTGCCTCAAACAAGATGTAAATTTGCTTCATTATCCGCTAATAAAATATAATTAGACCAGTACTTTGGAATAGGTGAGGTATATCACAACCATCCAAAGCTGTCTAATTTGTTTTGCTGCTTTACCTCATCTATATTTAGTTGGATCCTTGATAATTTCTTCCCTCTACTGGTCCACCATAAAAATATCAATCTTTCTTAAGCTTGAAACATGACGTCAGAAGTTTTCATTTCACATATATTGGTCAGATCTTTAAAAAAATTACAGCATCATCAGGCTTTCATTGTGCTGACTTCTACTTTGTTTTGGAAGCAGATATGTGTAATGTGTTGAGATATGGCTCACTATATTTGGAAAAAACTGAAATTAGATTTATAACTTCTGGAGTCTAAAACTAACCTCCTAATTTTAGACATGAGGATTGAAATATTTGACTACTCATTTTTTGAGATATTGAATATTTCAAGAATCTCATAATTTCAACACAATGTTTATCTTCAACTTCCAGTTTGACATAAAATGCAAATTTTCCAGTTTACTGGCTGTTCATTTTTTTTTCTATGTGTGCCTGTTTTTGAAAGAACATCTGAACTGCAACCATCTATCTTGTTTGAATACTCTAATTTTTCTGAGAGCATTCTATTTTACACTCCTCCATGAAGCACAGTACATTCTGTGCCACAAATATCGAACCCTAAATTGATGGTTAGGAATTATATTAGGCTTTTAGAAGGTAATCTAAAGAAAAAGGTGTAGTAAAACAAGGAGTGACTTTTTTAGAGGCAGCACTCAAGAATAATTAACTGTTGCAGAATTTGATGCATTTTCAATGCAATTGATCAATTCTATACTTTTGGAGCCTCTTAAATATATTTTGATACATTATGTATTCCTTGCTGTAGTCCATCATGTTTAATTGCTTTACCGAGATTTCTTCAGGATTTATACATTTAGCATAAAAAGAAAATCTTCAGGTGAAATCCTCTTTAATCGAATCTGGGATCCATTATATGTGGAAAATATAATTGGGTGTATGACTACACTAGCACATATCCACATGTAAAACATACATTATTAAATTATAGTGAATGGAAGAGTGACTGTTCTATGTCAGGCTTCACTTGTAGATGAAACAGGAAAAATGAGATATGCATTATTCTGCAACCATCATTACATCATGAAAAGGAAGTTAGAAGTAAATTAATTATAGGCAATGATATCACTCAACTGCCCTTTTGTGATTATAGCTTTGCAATGAGAATTAAAATAACTTGATTTTCGTTCTCCTTTGTCAAAACATAGGTCTAGATACCTTATCTGTCAAGCTTGCATGCTAGTGACAAATGACAGAAAAAATACCAGTTTTTGATATTTGTAGCAAGCATAATTATAGGGGTTTTAGTAGTTACTTTCCTTATTTCACAGCAATATACTGTTCAAAAGATATTTTAAAGATGTCTGCATATGATCAATATGCATTTACTTCAATACTATAGTAGTGCCTGTTCTAACAGTGTGCCCAAAGTTTTCATTGCTGATTAAAGGGTCAAAAAATCAAAATAAATTTTGAAAACCTGGTATAGTCAAAATTCAGCATACCTTAATTATGTTGAAAAATCACATTCTCAACCCCCCCCCCCCCTACATTTACATAATTTTGTTGTGATGTGTGGCAGCAATTCAAGCTAGTTGAAGAGTCTTTTGAAGGGCTATTTTGCTTTAGTAGCTCATCTATCTGGGTGGGTGAGGTATTCAAATAAGTGTTTGGAGGAGCAGATCCTTTAAAATTTCCAAGACCAGAATGATAGGTCATGTGGATATTTCATTGGCCAAGCATCACCCAGATTCATGTAGAAGTATACCCAATATGCATTCCTAGTTCTTATGCCATGAGTTTGGACCCTTTCATAAACTTTGTGTCAGATTGGGTTAGAGAAGCACTGGTCAAAGATATATGTAACAAAAGGGTAGTTAGTTGTGATCCCTTCAAGCCCTAACAAAAATCTTAACTGTACAGTTACTCAATGGATTTCCAAGTTTAAGGACCAATTAACTCATGACACTCCAGATGTTCTTTTCACAGTATTTCTGAGGAAGTTCACTCCTCTAAAGCTAACTTAGCTATGTTTATATCTGTGACTGTATTAGATACATAATTTACAATCATGCTTGCAGCTTATTTAAAATAAATTATTCCTTATAGATAAATAATTCTCAAATGATAAAAAAAAACCCTTTAATCCTATGCATTATTGTGGAAGAAAATGGAAAATCATTTCTGCTCACTGTGATTGCATAGTGGGACTAGATGAAACTCATTTACATATAGCTTCATTTTTATGGGCTATAGAATCTGCTCTTCATATGGGAGATTGTAGAACTAACAATTAAAAAAAACCCTATTGGGTATTCCCAAATGGCATTAAAGAGATCACATGCTCTCACAAGAGTGATAAATTAACAAGTAGCCCAAAAAATATCACATTTAATACTATTGTGGTGCTTGTAAGAAGACTAGGTTTGGGCTTTTGCAAGAAGAAATATAGTGTTCAATAAAATTTCAAAACATTCCATAATCACGATGCATATCTGAAAATTCTTTTTAAAAATCATAGGCATTATTTTAATTAAGCACTCTTGATCTGGCCATATTAGTAAAGGCTGCAATTTAAAATGAACAATTCCAAGAACATGGGTAAAGACTCTACTTATAGTTGAACTATGCACCCTAAGTCAACATGTGATGCCTTGTCCATACAGGTTCAGAAGCTATCTCATTAAAGTGACTAATAATTTATGGAAGCCATTAGAAAGGAACGTCTGCAATTTGACATAAAAAATTTCAAAGACATGAGTAAAAACTCTACTTAATGTTGAACTGTGCACCCTAAATCAATACTCAATGTCCCGTCCAAACACATTTAGAATATATCTCATTAAAGTGGTTAATAATTATTGGGAAGCTGTTAGAGAAGAACTTGTTCTTCAAAATGAGGTTTCACAAAATTATATAATGTATACAGCAACCTCCACTTGCTAAGACCAGTAAAATATTGTTATTTCATCATTGTTCTCAAGGGCAGTTTCATCCAATATGAACTAACTGCATGCATTTAATTTTACCTTTCATCTGTTTATTTTCATCTTCCATCCTGGTAATATCAGAACAATTCAAATGAGTCTGCACTAAAGTACCACCTAGTTCTTTTGCATCTTTATCTTCTTCTAGAACGTCAGGTGATAAGACTCCCTCACTAGCAAATCTTTCACAGCTGGTTGAACTTATCCAAGTATCACTCCATAACCAAGCCTTTGAGATGGTGCATAATCTGGATAAGTAGCTTTCCTGGTACAGATCAGATGGCTTGCCTGGGCAAGAAGTGGTCATCTTCTTTTTCAACTCACAGGATTTATCTTCGAAGTGAGTATTAACAGCAAGCTGTTTGAAGAGTGTCTTACCTTTATACCTCTCACTTCAGCTGCTAGTGTCAATAAATGCATAAGAAACAACAACCACTTTTTCAAGGCTAAAATTATCTAAACTCCAAATAAAAGAAAACAAACAATAGCCCAGACTTAAAAGTGAAACTCTAGTCCAGTGGTTGTACACCAACATGGCGGAGAACCAGATGACCACGCCCATTGCAAGTGTCTATGATCAAGGAGGCGTGTCAAACGGAATTTCACACCTCCCGGAGCAGCAAGGCAATAGCTGAGTTATGGCGCCTGTTCGAGCAAGAATTACAGAGAAAAAACTCACTAAGAAGAATAAGTCCCAACCAGAGGTATTCTTAGTCATTTCTTTGGAGATACATTATCAGCACATTTATATAGCCATGGAGCATTCAAGCTTAAATGGCCCTAGATTTTTTTTGGGCAAACCTCTGGTCAACAAGCTCTCAGGGCAGTGACATAATACAAGCCTAAAAGTATTGGAGAATAGAGAAATCTGCATTTCCTAAAAATCTCTTTCATTATGTAATTGTCTAGCTACAAAAAATTATTAAATCTGTTCCATCAGCACCATCACTCATCAGATCATGAACAGCAACCAGGTGTCAAAATACTTAAGTCTTTTAAAAGCAGACACTCCAATATTATTTTACTAATTCTGTTTGCTCCCAGACAAATTCAATTTAAAAAATGGAAGATCTACCCACTTCAGATAGAAATTGTTCTACTACAGTAGGCAAATAATTAATAGAGCACGCATCATTTCATCCATGTAAAGCACTGTGCACAAAAAAAGCAGGTACACTCCTTGAGTGATGAAGATAATAGGTGCAGGGTAATGCATAACCAATAGTCAACCAGACTTCGGTGAAAAATAGAGAGAATAAGTAAAATATGGGCTTCCATGGTATTTATTTGGAAATTAAGTATTTGAATTGAGATATGGGACAATTTTTACCTTATTTATAGATTCAAGGGTTTTTGTTATACTGATCCTAACATTCTCAGCACTGATTTTTCACCTGTACTATCATTCTTATCTTATCAACTGATCTTGCATTATCAATTAATAAAATCTTGTGCAACAAAGTGTTACATATTGTTATGGGAATTCACATAAGCTTGATAGCCTGTCATCTTGTATAGAAGCCTGGACTCTCCCATAATCATAACATGTAATAAAAATCATGTTCATTTGCAGCAATCACTAAGTTATTTACATGTGAGTGAATTAAAAAAAAAAAAAAAAAATCAACTATATAATCCTAACGAATCATTAGTATTGCCACTTATTAGGAATATATTAAACTAGCTGAATTTAAATTAAATATATTTATCAGACTGAGAAAAACTAAGTTTTAGTAATCTGGGAGCCAATGTACCAAAACCTAATTTTCTTAAATCAAGGCTGTATATTTCTTTGAAACCACTGCAAACTGCATTACCAAACTTTAAAAGATTGCTGAGATGATCGAGGAGCACAATATAAAGTGGGTGTTGATCTCCTCCTCTGTAGGAAATGCAGCCAAAAGACCATTTTTGGCTCTTTGGGCTGTAATATGCACACAGAGAGACTTATCCTGATGTAACCCAGCCCTAAATCACCCGCCCTACTCCTGGCTCATATCTGCCAAGTTTCATCAAAATTTTCTCAAACTGTTTGGTGGTTGACAGACACAACTCAATTTGGAGTGAAGGAGACTAAATCTCACTACTCTTCTAAAGTATACATTTTGCTTATTGTTGAAAAGCTTACAATTATGATGCTAACTCCTCAAACTTTGGTCCTACTGGCATAGTGCCACTCAGGTCATGTAAATATATTATACATTCGAATCAAGAACGATTGGGCACTAAGACCTTTGGCAAATAATTTCTCTTATATTTATAAAACAAGTGTTTTAGTAGAGGCAAAATAATTATTTAGAATGCTTGAGGTGCCATTAAAGTTGTGGTGATATTTACAACCTTTGGGTTACTATACAGTAAAAGTACTTATATGTAATCACTAGGTTTCCATACAGTGAGGGTACTTAGCTGCAATAACCAAGTTATAACAGCAATGTTGATGTTCACAAACTGTACAGAATTAGTAAAAATCCATTGTTGAGCATTCTGCCCCCCCCCCCCCCCACACACACACAACCATTTCATGTGTTAGTAGGCATGTGTGCCACAGGTAAAGCAAACAAAGCTATGTTGGGTTCCCCATGGACTTTAGAGACATATTTTGAAAATATTTGGGAGGATCACAATCAAACCTAATGGGTTTTCATTCGAGATCTGCTCCACCATCATCAAAATGGCCCAACATGGAATTTAAGATCTCTAACCTTTCCTCCACACCCTATCTGCCCCAAAGGTTTCGGTGTATAGCCGTTATGTCATTTTTTTATTTTTAGGTTGAGGTGCAGAGGGAACCCCACCAAATGCTATCTGTCCTCCAGGATTCTCTTTTTTTTTGGGGGGGGGGGGTTGTTTTTCCTTTGTTTCTTTTTTTTTTCTCTCTTGGGTGGGGGGAGCAAGTAGTAAAACTCTACCCATAGTGTGCAATTTTTTTTTTTCATTTGAAACTGCTTGGCCATCACAAAAAGATTGCCCCACATAGCATATTAGATCCCTAGGTTCTTCCCCCCCCCCCTCCCCAATGAGAGACTCACAAGGTTTTTTGTGGGTTATCCTGAAGTCTTTTATGGTGTGGGTGGAGAGATAGGTAGAGGGTTATCCTTCGTCCAAACTTAATTTTTTTGGGGGTTTGGTTTTTCCTTACAATTGTTTGTTGTTTTTGTTGATAATAATCATGATGTACTTTATTCTGCCTCCTGCTGGTGAACTTTGGTATCCTATGCCTGTGCCTATGAGCTGAAGAATGGTTAAACCATCATTGCTCCATAGTCTCCTTTATTTACTGTGGAAGTGCTACTTGCCTCACTGGCAACTAATGTAGCCTATGACATCTCCACTGTTCATTATCATTATTGTTTTTCCTAGCTTTGCAGGGCAGCAAATTGGGTCATCAGCTCTTCAAAATCTGCTTCCAGATCTCATTTTATCTCCTTCATTTATCCATGCTTACTATATATTCTGATGTACTACAATGGAAGGGCACTAGTGTCCCATCCCTCCTCTCATTTTGGTGTAAAGCATACAGCAATGACGTCCATAATGTGGCATATCAATGTGGAAGATATTTTGTTTCATTTTCCTGTTTCCATTACTAGTATAACCCCTGTCATTCATTATTAACTTCCTAGCATCTATCCGAAGTAACACTAAAATCATGACTTCAAATTTGGGTGACACTTTCGTAGCCTTCAGGTTATACTAGATCTTAATCTTTCCTTTATTGCTTCCCTGTCCTTAATTTATTGTGTTGGATCTTTGTAGAGTTGCTGCTGCACTTTCTGTTGTTAGACAATCACACACTTTCGTATTCGTTTATTTACTTAATGCACTTCTGAAAGCAATCTGAGGGTACCCAAACTTGTCTCCCACAATAACAAGAAATTCTAATAATAACCACATTTATACGGTGAGTATTTCTTTGTAGGCTAGACACATGCATATGCAGAAAAACCTTTTCCCACTGGGAATCAATCTTTCCAAAAAGATTCCTCAACATGGACTTTAATGTTCCTTTATGTCTCTCTACCATTTCATGCATACCTGACGATGGTTAAGGAACATTAACATTGCTCCCTCACTGATGTTCTTTAGAGCTGCTTATCACATTGCCTATGACATTTGTCCCAAAGTTGGTCAGATCCTATTTTAGAATGTTCAATATGGAGAACAGATCCATCACAGTTTCTACCACATGTTGATTGCTATTGCAATGTAGTGGAATTTCCCCAGGTCACTTCATAAATAATTTAATGAGCACAATGAATAGGTCTATGTGAGGTTTTTCTTTTTGTGGGCCCCATGCATAAGAAATCCTTAAAATGGCTTTCTATAACATGTATGGATAATCTTTTGGACTAGGGCAAGAACTAGCATTTTTCTGTATTAGTAACAATCTATTCAATTAATCAACTTAATTAGGTCACACAAATATTATATAACCACTTACAATAAGATCATTTCTCAATCAAACATGATAAATTTAATTAATAATTCTGATCTCATACAGCTGGATGAAATTAATATAAAAAATTAAAATTTAAAAATCGAAGAATTAAGAAACACTGAAATAGGGTAATTCCTCACAATAACAATCCCTACATATTGCATTCAGTTAACTCAACAGGTTTGTTACTTCATAAGTTGAAGGTCCATTTTCCTATTTATATTCTAATATTAATCTTTATAACACTATGTACTGTTTCCTGGCTCTCACTAGATTGACTTGATGGAACTTAAGATGATCACACTGAAGCGCTACAAGAAATTGTACAGCATTCCAATAAAGTATGGTTGCAACAAAGCTCAGTTAGTAAAGGTAAGTTGTAATGTTATCATGTGGTGGGGCGGTTAAGCCAGGATATTCAAAACAATTGTGCACACTTTGATAAAAGTGCCAAATTTGGTACACGTGTATAAAATTATATAAAAAAATTAATTTGGACATGGTCCATCTTGGATTTGACCATTGTTAACTTTAGTTGCTAATTTATGTACAAAAAAAGTTTGTTTTCTCATTTTATAATGTACTACAGAGCAAGTGTATCATGTTTGGTATGAAATGAAAGTTTTTCTTGCATGGAGCAATATGAAACTTGAATCATGTATATGTTTGTTTCTATTAAAAAGTTACAGCTGTGTTTGTAGTTATCTCTATTGACCACAATATAGTATGTTGGCGCAATTGTTAAAAGGTGATAAATTTGCTCATTTGTAACAAGTATAATGCCCTTGTCACATGTAGAAGGACACTGCTCATGAAATTAACATTGCATTTTAATTACATGAACAATAGAAATAATATTGATAATTATATTCAGCCAGGCACAAGTACTATTTGTAATTGTTCATAGTTTCTTGTTGATTTTGTAGAATGTTCAGTTTTGTGTTCAATTAGCATCATCAACCAAAGTGCTGTGCACTATAGCCCAGCCATCCTGCACTTGCACTTACTTATGCATCCCTTTTGGCAATTGCATGAGATGAGCTCCTGGCAGACCTTTAATGCCTCAGGAGGTGTTGTTCAGTTGAGTTTGTACATACTATCCAGGGGTGGATCATGGATTTCAAAATGGGTATTTCTTTTTTTTACTCACTGACCCAAACCACACCCACAGGGGTAAACCACACCCTCTACAAACTTCCAGTTTGAAAAGGGGGAGAGGGGGTCTTACTAAAAAAAATGTAAACTTCTGGAGCTCTTCCAGCTTCTTCGCATAATCAAGTCACCTTTAACTTACTAATTTATATAATTTTCTTTGCTTGCCCAGGTAATAATATGGATTGGTAAATTATCCAACAAATTACAGCCGTTCCTGATCCTAGGATGTTACTAATATTCTTTTAGGATGTTGAATTACAAATATACTAGTGAATCCATATCTGATGGTGTGTTTCTTATGTTCATGATTAGTAACAGGAAGTGTACAGGCTATAACAATCAACATTTTATGTTGTGTGTAAATGTACACACCTACAAGCAACATAACGTGCTCATTTATGATTGCAAATAAAAGGTGTAGTAAATGTTTGTAAATAAATCCGGTTTTATCCTAGTTACAGCATATTACCTCTTTTTTACAAGGAAAATTATCTTGATTGGTGTTTTGAGATTCCAACTACACCAGTGAGGTGTGTTGCATTGAATACTTCACTGATCTTAAATTTTATTACTTTATTTATTTATTTATTTTATTTTATTTATTTATTTATTTATTTATTTTTTTTTATCATTATTTTAAAAAATTTAAATATTGACTGTTGAAGAGTTTCTTTTTTAAAGTTTCTAAAATTTTTCTGGCTTCTTTTAGCTCTTGAAGTACACAACCAGCAGAAGATACAGTTCACTCCTTTTTATCATTCAAAATATCTCCATAAAAAAAAAAAACAAAACCAATAAACAATAGTAAAATATTAACAGAACTTTTGGTACCCAGTTCTCTTATCAGGCCCCAGCTATTAGTGGCTTTCACCCAACCCCACTAAGTAGGTGAAAACAGTATTGATGCAGGTACCAGAGGCTGATCCCAGACATGCCTGCCCTGGTAGATAGCTTTTTTGACATGTGGCTCAAGGGCTTCTCTTGTTGGAGGAAGTAATTGAACAGTTGTTCTTCTTTGCAACAAAATTTCCATGGAGGTGTGTTGATATCTATTACTCTGCTAGTTCTCTCATAGAGAAAGATAATGAACCTCTCGGTGATTTTCAAGGTTCCTTTATTAGTGTGAGTTAGTGCAGTGGGAGGTCAAGCAGGGTCTGGGATAGCTTAGGAAATGCATTCTAAACTCTCCAAGCTCACCACTTGATGAATCTAGGAAAGCAGAGAGGTATCACAGCCAACAAAAGCATAAATCATCGGTAATGTCTTTTTTGGGGTCCAAAGGCCATGCCATCTCAAGGATTGCCAAGAACTTGAATATCTCGCAAGTGTCAAAGAATACCAATACTTCATCATCCTCACCCCTGGTCATACTAGAGCCACAGCCCAATATTTGTGTTAAATGTGCAGATAAATTTTTTTTTTTGTTGCCACTGTGAGCTATGTGGGCTGCATGTAGCATCATTCGGCTGTCAGCTTCTTCAAGTGAAGAGCCCACATCTTTATTCAGTGATTTTATCACATTTTGCCTTTTCCTGCCATTCTGTAGGCTGACTAAAGCTTTTCAGCTTGTTTCTTTGGATGAGCTCATCCATGGGCTTTGTTCTATGCACCAGTCTTTCCCTGACAAAGTCCTCAAACTATAATTTACCCATCTTAAATGCTCCACAAGTGCTTCCAAGGCTGTAGTAGTGATAATTTCCTTCGTGTCTAGGAAAAATAGGTTTGGCTTTCTTTTTCAAATGTTAATCATAATGACCAAGTCATCTGACTGTGTAGTACATACTAATTCCTTGTCCTGATGCAAATGATTATGACTGTATAGATATGACACAATTAATTACCACTAATTAGTATATTATCTAATGTAATTAGTGAATACTTCAAGTCCCTCTCATTTTAATTAAAAATAATTTTTAGTGTTATTTTTTCTGTTCCTTGCTCTCTTGTCACCATGGGATCCATAACAGCATTTTCCAAAGCTTCTATCCATTTAGCATTCTTGGATGTCCTTCCTTCACATAATTTGCCCTCATTTGACTACCATCTGGGATATCATTTGGCAACAGTTTTTCAGACCTATAAGTTTACAAAATTGTGGTTTGTAGTGGTGTGGTGGTTTAATCAGGCATACAATTGTGACCACAACCAGGAAATGTTGAGAAAAAAAAATTGCTTAATGGGCAGAGTTTTACTTCTATCTTCACCAATCTGCCTTGTATCCTCCCCAGGGTAGCCCCATCAAACCCTTAAAATATGAGTCTTTTATGTCCGAACATCTGTGAGGAGTTAGCGAACAAACCAATCTTCACTAAACTTTTTCATGACATCCCCAGAGTGACCATCATTAAAAGTGTTTAATGAATGAGGCTAATGGAACACACTGATATCATGTCTTGCTGTGTATGTGCTTTTGGTTAATACGATAATATGGAGCTCTGTCAAAGAAGCACTCTTTAATGGTAAGGAATAGTCACACTGTAAAAGTCGAGCTGCATATGGATATGCATGGTTGGTTGCAAATTGATGTATGCCCTGAATAGGGGCTCCAATTGACTGGTAGACAGTTTTTTTCAGTTTTGATTTGACAATATTCCAGTTGATCTAAGTGGATATGTCTGCCTGCTTAGGATGACTCATATTTCAAATGTGTGCTAAACTACTGGGCTTCAGAACCGATACCCTTAAATGTACTGCCAGTCTTCCACCCATTATGATAATGGATGAGTGGCATGCTGCCAGCCTCCAGCCCACTAATGATTATGAACTGAATGATCAGATATGCTGTCGAACTTTAGCCCAGTAATGATAATAAAGTGAGTGACATGATAACAGTACACAATACTTACACATAGCTAGACATAAATATAAGTAACAGAAACATTGACACTAAATCTCTACTATCCAAAAACATGACAAAATTAATGGACACTAATTAGGTTGCATAACACCATATCTATACTACACAGTATAACATTATAGCTACAATGTGTATTATGGACTGTTCAGCAAATAAAAATTTGAATTCCAGTATTCAAATTTTCTTTAATGAATTAATTTATTTATTTTTTATAATATTAGCATTGGTACACTGAAAACATACTTAAGCCTGCTGTTATTTTGCTGTGTTCTACCTTTTAAATTTGATATGCAGGCTGTTACTAAACACTTTAAGGATATTAAAGTTGAGGAAGAAGAAGTTCTTTCACAGTTTATTTCCAAGGTTAAGTCTCGCAAAAGTTAGCTGGATTAAAGAAAACAATACCAGCACCCATAACACTAGTAAACCTTAATAATGTATGTATTTTAAAATATTTTGATAAGATTATTGCATACTTCAAAATATAAAAAAAATTTATATATAAATGGAAAAAAAGATTTAGGATTTCTCCAAAAAGTACGGAATCAAGAAAAGATCTACCCAAGAAATATTGAAACAAGGCATTAACACAATTATTATGTTCATAATTCTACATCCCAAAATCATTGCCACCAAACACTACAACCTGATACTTTGTATACATATTATACATGATGAGGGAGTCACCTATTTTTTTTTCCATGTCTATAGGGGGTTTCTTTAGAGTATTGCATAAAAATTTATTCTGTTACCCATGATAATAGCAATTTTTTTTACTATATGAAATAGAATTTGTAGTCAGTAATTTAGGGATGTAGAATTAGGCACATGATATTTGAGTATTCATTCATACCTGGTTTCAATATTTCTTGGGTAGGTTTTTTTGTTTCCATATTTTTTGGGGAAACCTTAAATTTTTTTTTACTTCCATTTATTTATAAATATATTATACTACAGTTGTTGTGTCTTCTATCAAAGTTAGTATTAAAAAAATTAATTCCATTATTTACTCATGATAATGGCATTTTTTTTTGGTACCAAGATGAAATGGAGTTGGAATCAGTGATTTAGAGATATAAAATTAGATATATCTAATAATTGATCACAGGTTTTCAATAATGATTTCAAGATTCAGAAATCATTGCTGTCAAGTAATGCTTGGTCAACAGGCATTCAGCTAACTAAGAATAGGTGTCCACAGGAAATGGTCATGTTCACAAATGCTTTCCCATGGAATGGAGTCTCACTAATCATCTAACTAACCATGTAACTATTTAACATAACAACAGTACCAGTTCAAATTTTGGATTATTTTAACTGATGTAGAATATATGTAATCATCTGACCAATTGTTTGTTGTATATTTATATTTTAAGATATTACTTCCTAGCTTGCTCACCAAAAAATTAAAAAAAAAAAAAAAAAAAAAAAAAAAAAAATTAATTCTTAGTCCTGCATTGGATGTATGCTTATGTTAGAGAATTGTTGAGTTTTATAGAAAGATCACACACCCACCACCACCACCCACGCACATCCATGCACACCCACTCACACCCACGCACACTCACGCACGCCCATGCACACACTCACACACACTATTGTAAATAATTCCTTGGGTTCATGGGCCTAGTGGAGCTTTAAAGAAAAATTACCAACTCAATGAATTAGCCTTCTGAGGAGAGGTGAGAAGGATTTTGTTATTGCATATTCAGTCTGGAATATTTGACAGAATAGAAATATATGCTTATCCCCAATTGGAAGGATTGTAGGATTCCTCCAAATCTTTCCTTGAAATTACAAATCCCCTATCATCCACCACAAGTAGTTGGCGGTAGAAATATATACTTACCCCATGGGAAAGATTGTAAGTATCCTTGCAGGGAAATGCAGAACTCTTTCCTTGAAATTACAAATCCCCCACCACCCACCACAAGTAGTGGGCAGGGCATGGACAGACACATTCCAAATTCCACCACAAAAATTTATTTTGCTGCTTTTGAGGGAGAAAGAAGCATGCTATGGAAACCAAAATTGGAGGGCTTACTCAGGAAGTGAAGGAGAAGAGCAATGCCATTCCCCCCCCCCCCCCCCCCTTTTTGTTAGGTTTCTTTCATAGTGAGCCACTGTTTTGATGCTATATTTTTCTCTTTTTTTTGGGGTTGGGTTTTTGGGATATGCAAAATTGTGTACTAATTTTGTGTACAAGTTTGGACCAAATCTCACTCCACTCAGTCAGCCCTATTGGGGCTTCCCAAGCTTCGTGAGATGAACAATATAAGAATTGGTAGTACTTAGGCATGCATTTGTTAGATTACACATGGCTTCCATAACAGAGGATGTCATAGTTTCATGAGATATACCTTCGCTGAAGGAGTTTTGTGTAACATAAATTAATGCATACAAATTATTTGTACTGTATAAAAGGGAATTGAAGTGAATATATGAAATCTTATCTGAATAGAATTCACTTTTCCTTTATGGCTATGTGGACAGTTTAGTGTAGTCATGCTTGCAGACAGTTTACCTGAATATCCCAGCAAAGTTTTTCGTTGAGGGTCTGGGAAATGATAGCGGAGGGTTTAGCAAACAGTTTTCACATGCATATTCAGTAATTTGAATACAATTATAATGGCGTTCATTACAGTGGGTGTCAGATTATGGCTTTAGTGCAAATGCTAATGTTTCCAAATGGGCTATAACCTGGATTATAGGGAAGATTTAAATGGAGAATTAAGAGAAATTGAATTTTTTTTTTTTTTTTTTTTTTGTACTTCCTTTTGGGCCAGCTCTTTGAATTAGAAATTGACAAGACCTTTCTTAGAGATTTTTAAATATAACATAAAAGTTTTTGATCATAGCTATGTGAAAGCTTAGCAAAAGTATGAATTAGTTTAGTATTATGTGGATGGTAATGGTTGGATCAACCCTAAATAGAGAGTGCTACAGCACTCTCTAATACTATTTGAAAAAATCACAAATGAAGGATAAGATTAATATGTTAGTATGTTATATCCATACCTAGTAAGAGGGATTGGTAAGTGCATGCACCCATAATTAAAATAAGAAGATGGTGAGTGTTTCTCCATAGATATGCCCTAATTCTTCAGCAAGTAGGGGTTCAACAACAAGTTGTATATTCAAAAGTAAGTGACATAATATTTTATAGAATTTAGCTAGAAGTCTTAAAATGGGCAATGTACTCTGTTAGTGTGTATCTGTAGAAATTCATAAATGAAATTTAATTTAAACCTTTTGGTGGCTAGTGTTGAAAGGAGGACTTGAGATTTCTTGTGGCATACTTAAACATGTCATAAAGCATATTTTTGGACAGCATTTGAACTAAGGTTTAATTTGGCAATAAAAGCAAGGGGGATGAATGCAGGGTACATAGCAGCACCTCACAAATATTTTGTTAGTCTGAATAACATCCCCCATAACCAATTAATTATTTTGTTTTTAATTCTAGCTTAGGATTTATGCATTTATAGCCTCTAGCTACAACAGTGGTGCCCAAATCTTAAGTTAATAAATGCCTTAACAGCCAAGGTATATGAAAGAGGAGGAATTACAGCTCTTCCTTACCCTAGAGTGATTTCTTTGTAAGGAGGAGAATGGAAATAGACTAGTGCCAAATAGTTATGGAGCCCAGGAAGAAGTGTTTTAAATTCTCTGCCAGAGCAATACTAAACTGCAGTGATACAGGGGTTGTGGTTTACTGGCGTGAGTGAATGGAACCCTAAGGGAGTAATTCAGTGGTAGGGATTTGGAAGCCATCTCGAGATAACACCAACAGGTCAAAATCTCCCCATGATTGTTTGAAAAATAGCAAGCCATAATGCTGAAAAATACCAATCTCTAGCTTCCCTCCAAAATCCCACCTAAAAACTGGAGGGGTTGGAAGGAGGTATTGTAGAGAGACTTGGTTGCAAAGCTTGCAGCTCATTTGCATGATGAGCTTGCCCAGAAGCTAAAAAAAAAGGAAAAAGAAGCTGACCTGCAAAACATAAATAAAAGGCTTTGGCTGGTAAAAAAATATGTGCAGCTGGATGCCTGTGCACAGATGCCTCTAAACAAATTTTATATCCAGAATGTTCTGAGAGAGATGGACATAAGCAAAAACCAGAGATCCAAGGTAAAGGTCACACAAAAATAGTGCTATAATTCTGTTATAAGTGGGCATATCACATTTCACTCCATACTAAGTGAGTCCTAACACCCTGTGCACTTGAGATATTTGTTTGCACTGAACTATGCACTTTGTAACTGCTTCATAGATAGATCCATTGGACAATTTACAGGAGCACTACCTGACCGAAACAAGCCTCAATGAATCCTACACAAATAAATTCCCCTGCATCAAAGATTTAAGAGGATGCTGCTCTGTGACTCAAATACTGATGCTGAAGGAGCAGTTGGCATTATGTGGAAAATTAAAGTGAAGATAGAGCATATTAAAGTATGAAACATTCCTTAGTTCCATGAGCTGAAAAGTTAGTTTGATGAGCTGTAAAATTAGTGGGTTTTTTTTTTTTTTTTTTTTTTTTTGTAGTCAACTGCAATGATTAGAAGCTGATAAAAAGAGTATTTAGTAAATAAAACATGCAGAAGATGAGTATAGTAATGAGTTAATAATATAGCTGAGGCAGGGTCAATGTGAACCCTATCTTGGGTGAAAGTTTAAATTCTGTGATTTCTACTTCCTTATGGACTATAATATTCTTTTGGGATGTTTACATACAATATTCTAAGATTTTCAATAATTCAATTCTTCACAGTTTGAAATGGTTGGCAATGTATCAGATGAGGTATAAAATACTAGACAAATAATGATTTGCACAATATTGCTTTTATAGCACTATTTTAGTTCAGGTGCTGTCACATTATACTCTGTTTTAAGTCATAAAATACTCAGTTTTAGAGGCATTGAACTTTCAAATGTGGTATTATCAAATAATAATACATATTGAAGTCACTCAGCAGAATAGCTCTCAACTGCTTCTTCACCAAGCTATATTCTTATAGATAAAATATTCTCAGTTTGTAATACTCTTATTGAAATGTTAGTTGCAGAAAGGGCACTCAAATTTATTCTAGTTTCAATTTCTATTATTATTACAAAGTACAGTGATCAATAGCTTCCAATTTAGTACTTCATTAAGTCATTATATAACATACAACATGATGTAAATATATAATCTCATTTGTGACTTTGTAACCAGTAGTTTAATATGGCACTGAAGTAATCTGGCTTGCTTTGATTCTTCTTGAAATGGGCCTCTTCTCCTTGAAATTCAGATGTAGTCTACCTGAAATGAGTTTGGGCCACTTGAGAGGTCTGATGATGGACATCTCCTCAATCAAGGTATTATATTAAGCCATTTGGTTTAAAAGAATTAGAATGTAATAGTTTATCACAAACTTAATGCAACAGAAAAATAAAATTAAATTGTAATTCTTCTTAGCTTTCCAAACATAAATGTGTCATTTTCTGACATAGTTTTTGAAATTCTATGGAAATTTCCATGAGATGATAAAAATTTCACACAAGAAGATTTCTCTCTTCGTTTGTAATCAATTACATTTGTGAGGAGCACTGCCCATAGTAATTCCTACTTGAAGGGCCAGATATTCTTGGTCATTGACAGGAGTACTCCAGCTTCTGACACTGTTTCTTACATTGAACTTATGGACAATTCAACTGCTCTTCATATCTTTCATTTTTCTAATATTTATATCATTTGAAAAGATTTTTTATGCCAGTTTGCGAATCTGAGGATTTTGATGTAGTATTGCAAACTTACACCAACTTTTACTCTGTGGAAACTCTCACCACTACTGTTTGTAGATTATGTTACCATCAATTTTTTCTTTCTCTGATCCCCACCCAACAATGGTGTGTATATATATATATATATTAAAAAAAAAAAAAAAAAAAAAAAAAAAAAAAATTATATATTAATAAATAAAAAAAAGATTTAGGGTTTACTAAAAAGAGTATGGAAACAAGAAAAGACCTACCCAAGAAATATCGAAACAAGGCATGAACACTAAATTATTGTGTCTGGTCTTGCAGTACCCAAATGACTTAATTTTTACATGTTAAAGTAAACTTCATTTTTTACTACAGCATAAGCAACACTGTTTACAAACCAAAACCACACTAAAAACAACACCAAAAAAAAAAAACCCTGCTAGTCTCTTGACTGATAGCTAAGTAATATTTATTTCTATTCTTCCTTGGAACTTTTGAGATAGATGCATTCTGGCTCTGTGGGTTGTGCTTCTCAATTGTTGCATGATTGTCATCCATCATTAGCAGATGGGTGAGGTATTACTTTGGTTTTACACTGGACACCCCATCAAATTAACCCTGTACTTTCTCTTGCCCAATCCCAATCGAAGCCTTCCAAGACCAACCTGCTGCCATATCTTCTCCTCCAACAAAACAGCAACAAAAAAAAAAGAGAAGAAATGCAGCTGAACAAAAAAAAATTGCAGTCCAATATTACCTCAGTAGGATCTTATCTACCAACTCAGGTGGATCAGTGGAATCTGGATTGGTTCTTACCTTGCCCTTATGAATTCGTAGTTTGGACAGGATTTATCCTGATCCAATCTTGTTAGAGGCTCTAGTGTGGAGAGGCCTTTAGCGAACAGGTCAATTTGCTTCTTATATTATTACTACTAGGAAAATGTACAGTTGTACATAGAGGAGGGAGTATGGGAGGCATTGTTCCATTTGTAAAGTAAATATTATGAGACATCTCTAGTGATCACTATCCTTTTAAACTTCCTGTTCTATTTGTAAACAACTTCCTCTTGAAATGTCCTTTTGAATGGCATCTGATTACACATGAACTATCACATAATAATGTCTGGTCAATGCAGGTGCTGAGGACATGTGATTTCTAAACACAATATCCCCTAGAAATGTCTTTTTGAATGAGATCAGATTGCACATGAACTATTACATAATAATTACCTTGGCACACAGGTCTAGAAATAGTTGGAATACTAGGATGGGGGTACACCTATTTTTTTTCTTTTTCATGAATGGATTTTTTAAAATTGTTTACTGTATTGAATACAAAAGTTTGTTGTTACAACAGAATGGATGGATACTCATGAATAAGAACATTTATTTAATGGACCTATGCCCTAACCCTAACCACATTCTCCCTACACAGGGCCAATGGTCTTGTCAGAAACCCCTGAAATTTTCAGGATTATTTGTCTAGGCATCTGAGAGGAGATGGCAAATATACATACATACAGACAGAGAAATTGAAAATAATAGTGAGACTAGCAAAGTACCCATTATACATAGGGCGAGGGGAAGGGGGAGGGAATATGGAAGGCATTGACCCATTTCTAAAGTAAATACTATGATGCATCTCCATTAATTAGTGTCCTTTCGAAAGTGAGATTTGTAACACAATTTCCTCCAGAAATGTCCTGCGATCAGATTACACATGAACTATCACATGATTACCTGTGACACACAGGTCTAGAAACACTTGGAATGGTGGGGTGAGGGGTACATCCACATATTTTAGTGAAGAATATATTTTTAAGAAATTATTTTCTGTTTTGAAACACAAAAGTTTGTTATCACAACTATGTGGTTGGTTACTCATGAATAGAAAAATTTATTTAATAGACCTACACCCTAGCCCTAACCATATTCTACCTAAACACGGCCAGTGGTCTTGTGAGCAACCCCTGAAAATTTCAGGACGATTGGTCCAGGCATCTGGGAGGAAATAGCAAATATATATATATACATACAGACATATATTCAGACAGACTACAGACAATCAATCACACAAAAAATAATAACCCCAGTGATTCAAAATTATTAGTCCCACCAATCAGTAAGAGAAAACCAATAAGTGAAAATCTGTGCAACAATTTAATCCAAAAGGTATATCCACAGTTTGTGTGCTAAGTGAACAGCTAACTTAGTTCTATTATTCAAAAGTACACCATATGGATCTGATTGTTCAGCATTAGACCATGCCTCCAAATCATCCTGACCTTTAAAAAAAAAAAAATCAACTGGCAACATTTTCATATTGACATCAGCAAGGACAATCCCTGGCTTACCCTTTAGTATATCTATATAAGTGTATGTACACGTATATGTACATGTTATATTTATGTATCAGGGCCATAGCCACCAGTCAGGTGCATCAGGTTTTGATCAAAACCTGGGACAATCAGTACCTGTTTTTTTTTTTGTTATATTCTTCTCACTGATGTTGTGTATCTTCCATTTGATTCCCAGGCGAAAAATATAGCTTAGCAGAGGATGTGCCTTACTGGAGGACATATCTTATGGAATGATATTTGTGGGATGATGTCTTACCAGACAACATGTCTTATGGTAGGACATGTCTTATGGGTGGGAAGACATGTTTTATTGGAGGATATATCTACAGGAAAACATGTCTTACTGGAGGATGCGTCTTACTGCAGGACATGTCTTATGGGAGGATTATGTCTTATGGGATGGCATATCTTATAGGAGGACATATCTTAGTTGACAGCATGTCTTATGGGAGGATATGTCTTATGGAAAGGCATGTCTTAATGGAAGACATGTGGTATTGGAGGGCATGTCAAAGATAGGATTCTAGTCTTCACAGCAACATTATAATGTTCCTGTAGTTGCTGAAATAGCTTCTATCTTTATCAGGCAGGAACATGGCTACCAAGATATTGTGATCCACCACAGATAGACAAGCCTCGAAACAATCGCAGAGATACACAGAACTTTTGATGCCCTCCTACATCCTCTCCTCTACAAATATGATGATGGGTACCACTAAAACATTCCTCTTCTTGAGGAGGTCTGCCAACCTGATGAGGGACCTATTTCACCAATGGATCATTGCCCTGAGCATTAGACTGATGACACAACCTTTTCACATAACATGCCAATTGTGTATATAAGATCCTATGATTATATCCAAACTTCAGCTATCTAAACATGGAGCATGTCAGTTAACCAACACCACTTGAAACCACACCCACAAGAATGCAAGCTGGTCAGAATACAAAAAATGCAACAATTATAAACTACACACAAACTTAGCGAAGTAACCAACCTAGAAATATTGTAACTGTTCATCTTTTAGGAATTCAAGGAACTCGGATTACAATTTAGTGAGGAATAGAAAACTTTAATTGACTAGTGTATATCTACAACCTAGAGAAATCAACACAACAATATTATTAGGAATGAAGACTGGCTATAGTGCTTCCAGAATATATTTGATTGGAAAAAAAAAATTACCTACAATATACCATATAATTGTGTTAATTTGACCATTATGGAGGCAACTTCAGTTATCTGAACATTTCAGTTATCCAAACCCCTCTGGTCCTAACAAGTTCAGACTATTAACTTCCTACAGTATGTGGTGTATATTTATTAACATATAAATATATGTACTATATATCCGAGTTTGTTATGCTTATGTGTACTTATGTCCATCTGTATACATCCTCAAGAATAAAAGATAATATATGAAAGTTAGTACAAACTGTGATATATTTGTGACATAAAAATAAATGGTATTGATTTAACTGATACAATTTCTATTAATGTTATCATGATACTTGACGAATGATTGGTTCCTGTACTTTTGATTACTAAAAATGACACCTGCAGCAGTTGTGCACTGATGAAGACTGAATCCATGCACACATTAAATCCTGGGAATTTACTTCCATCAGGCATTCCCTTCCAAGCCGCATATGTCAGAGTAGTGAACAATAGATGAAGGTAAAGTCATTTAATTTCCTGTTTAATTTCCTCTCATGTTGGATTTGTAGTGCTTATCATGTAAATCCTAAAAGTTTTATATTCACTCCTCAATGGAGTATTAAGGGTCTTTAGAAATGTATTTGAGGTAAATAGCTTTATTGCTTTTATCCTGTGCCCCGTACCCTGGGATCTTCTGTCTTATCAGACAAAACATGCAGGATAGCAAGTGTTATTAAGACCCCACCCCCTAGTGAAGTCTAATTTTATCAGCCAGTTAAGCAACTGAAACTTCCAATGTAATGGACCTGTTTTTCCATATTATTTTCCATTAACTGATATTTGAAGTCAGGTTCCAGTTCTCACAAGAACAATAAGTATCAACATAAATTTCAACAAAAAAAAAATTTTTTAAATTTTATTATAACAAAATGGTATGGGTCATCTAGTATGGTACTGTATATGACATGGTGGATAGCAACCATTGTCAAGGCTCCAATCTTTACTACAGGATCTCTAAATTATTGACAGTTAGGCAACCCTGAAATTTCCATGTGTAAATTAACATATTTTCCATAAGTTGATGGCAGTAATAGGTCATAAAGTGATTGATACTGATCCTATTGTGGCACGCACCCTATGGAACATATTAACATTATTATGTGGTTATTGGTATGTCTGTTGATCTTTTCCAGTTTTTGTCTTTGTTGAAGATTTAACAAAAGAAAGTGTTGTTCAACTCTATTGCATTATTTGGTAGCTAGCTCGCTACAATTGGTGACCCTGAGTTAAGTGGCAGTGGTAAAACAGCTACACATCCTAGAGACTTACTACAGACATTCTCTTCTTCTCTTGTCCTCCTGTTTCTAGTCAGCCAAATGCCTTTGGACAATGAGGATGTCCAGGCCATTGCTCAGACCCTTCAAGCTCTTCTCCCTGCTGCCTCTGCTTCAGCAACTCCACCTGCCACCATATCCTCAGTCTCTATCAAGTTGCCTCCATTTTGGACCACCAGACCAGAGGTGTAGTTCCACCAGGTGCAAGCACAGTTAGCAACCCGCACCCCAGCCATCAGAGTAGATTTGACTAAGTTCAATCATTTTGTTGCAGCCCTAGACCACATCATAGCAGGAGAAGTTGAGGCTATCATCTTGTCCCCACCCGCTGATGGCAAATATGATGCACTGAAGGTTGCTCTCATCAATGCCTTTGGCAAAACTCAAGCTTCTAAGGACATGGAGCTTCTGTCCTCGTTGGGTCTCAGTGATAGAAAGCCTTCCAGCCTTCTCCACCACATGGAATCCCTCAATTCTGATCCCAAGACCCTCCTTCGCGCCCATTTCCTTGCCCAGCTGCCCATGGAAGCACGTCACATCCTCGCTGGGTAGTACACAATTGACCTCAATGATTTAGCCAAGGAGGCTGATGTCATCATGGAGGTGAGCTCCAGGGCATTCAGTGCTACAGGCATCTCTGGGGTGCACAACCCGATATCCTCAACCACCATTGCAATGCCCAAAGACCAGTGCTTTTATCACACAAATTTTGGTAAAGAGGCCAGAAAGTGCAACAAAGGAGGGTGCAAGTTGGCATACCTCATCCCGTCCTCTGCTTCCACCTCCTCTTCTGTGGCCTCGGGAAACGGGCAGGCCGGCTGCTAAAAATCTCTGCGGTTGGCCCAGGGGAGAAAAAGACAATGACAGTTTTGGACCGCCGCTCAGGCTGTTCCTTCCTTGTTGATTGTGGCACAGAGGAAACTGTTTTCCCTGCCTCAGCCTCTGATAAGAGGCACTGTGCCTCCTCAGCACCCCTAATCACTGCCAACAGCACACTCATCAAAACATGGGGCAAACTCGAAGCATCCCTTGCATTCGGCAAGGGACACACCTTCACACAGGAGTTTCACGTGGCAGATGTCGCAGACTCCATCCTTGGTGCTGATTTCTTTGCTTCCAATCAGTTGGCCATTGACATGTCCAACAAGCGTCTCATCAGTCTTGAAGACCTCCATGTGATTGTGACTGGTGTTGCAAGCATCTGCTCCACCATCTGTGGTCTCCACATCACTCGCTTTCACTCCTTTGATGCCATAATAGACAAGTTTCCTGAGCTTCTTGTGCCATGCTTCAAGTCTACTGACTCTAATAAGCATGGGGGTGGAATATTACATCACCACCAATGGTCCTCCTCTTCATTCTCGTGCTCATTGCCTCAAACAGGAGAAACTGGAGATTGCCCAAGCAGAGTTTGCTGAGATGGAAAGGATGGGCATCATCAGACACTCCAACTCTCCCTGGACCTCACTGCTTCACATCGTCCCGAAGCCAGGTGATGGCTGGAGACCATGTGGCGACTTTCGATGCCTTAACAATGCAACTGTTGATGATAGGTACCCCTTGCCACACATAAAAGACTTCAATGGCAGCCTAACAGGCAAGAGGATCTTCTCCAAGGTGGATCTGCTACGCGGCTATCACCAGATCTCTGTCACATCAGCAGACATTCCCAAGACGGCAGTCATCACTCCCTTTGGGCTATGGGAGTTCCTCCGCATGCCCTTTGGTCTGAAAAATGCAGCTCAGGCATTCCAGAGGTTGATGGATGGTATCCTCTGTGACCTCAACTTCATCTACCTGTATGATGTCCTAACTGCCAGCTGCACCAATGAGGAGCATGAAGCACACCGTGACATCTTTCGCCTACTCTCCAACAATGGCATGGTCATTAACCATAAGAAGAGTGTTTTTGGTGTCAGCGAGCTCATCTATCTTGGGCACCGTGTCACCACCTCAGGTATTATGCCCCTTGAGTCCAGGGTCACAGCAGTGAGTGATTTTCCAGTGCCCATCAACAAAGTCGGTCTCCAGTGCTTCCTAGGCATGATCAATTACTACTGCCACTTCATGCCGAGGTTGGCTGACAAGCTCCATCCCTTCCACGATGCCACCAAGGTCAAAGAGCAGGCGATTGAGTGAACCACAAAATATCAGTCAGCCTTTTTTTGCAGCTAAGTCGGCTCTGGTGAGTGCCACCCTCCTCTATCATCCCAATTCAAATGCAAAAACCAGCATCACAGTGGATGCATCAGACAGGGCAGTCGGTGGGAAGTTAGAACAGTTTCTGGATGGTCTCTGGTGTCCTGTAGCTTTCTTTTCTAGGAAGCTCACTAACGCCGAGAGGAAATACAGTGCTTTTGACCATGAGCTCTTGGCCATCTTCCTCTCTGTCAAACACTTTTGCCACCACATCGAAGGCCGCCAGTTCACCATCTTCATCGACCATAAACCATTCACCTTTGCCTTTGCCAGCGCTGCTGAGCACTCACCCCGTCAGACTCGACGCATGTCCTTCATCAGTGAGTTTTCTACCGATGTGCACCATGTCAGTGGAAAAGATAACGTTGTCGCAGACACACTCTCTCGGACAGATATTTCTGCTGTTTTCCTCCCAACAATCGATTATCGTCAGATAGTCGCCGATCAGGCCACTTCAGACGAAATTGCTGCCTATAAAACCTCCATCACTGGCCTTTGTTTTGACAACGTCCAGTTCAATGACTGTACCATCCTTTGTGATGTCTCCATGGATAAACCTCGACCAATAGTCCCTCGAGAATGGACAAGGACAGTTTTTGATTTCATTCACGGCCTTGCCCATGCCGGCTGCCATCCAACAAAATGTGCCATCTCCTCACGTTTCATATGGCACGGTTTGAAACGTGATGTCCACAAGTGGTGTCAAGAATGCCATCCCTGCCAAGCATCAAAGACCCACCGTCATGTCCATGCACCTCTCACTGAGCGTCCACCTCCAGATCGTAGATTTGGCAGTCTCCACATTGACTTAGTGGGTCCCTTTGACGAGTCTGAGGGCATGAAATACTTCTTTATGATCATTGATCGCTTTACCTGGTGGCCTGAAGCCATTCCACTGCCTGACTCTACCACCAAGACCTGTGGAAGAGCCTTCATCCGTTACTGGATATCCCGCTTTGGAGTGCCCGATGACATTACCTCTGACCGTGGCCCTCAATTCACCAGCCATTTGTGGTCTGAACTCAACTGCCTTCTCGGGATCTCTGCCTCTAGTAAGACAGCCTACCACCCGCAAGCCAATGGACTTGTTGAGCATTTCCATTGACAGTTGAAAGGATCCCTCAAGGCTCGGCTCCAAGGCCCACGCTGGATGGATGAACTGCCACTCGTGCTACTCAGTATCCAGACAGCCTGGCGGGAGGGCTCAGACTGCTCAGCATCCGAACTAGTCTACAGCACTTCTCTCTGCATTCCCAGAGAATTCCTTCCCCATGAGTCATGGGATCTGCGAGTGTCCTCTGAATTTCTCCGGCAGCTCCAAGACAACATGAGAACTGCCCTTGCACCCTCAATGGAGTTTCACGGTGGTTGTTCAACCTATAAACCTGACAACCTGGCATCCACTGGTTATGTGTATGTTCACCATGATGCCCACTGCAGCCCACTGCAGCACTCCTATGATGGCCCATTTAAGATCCTTGAAGTACATGAGAAGTATTATGTGCTTGACATGAATGGCCGCCATGATTCTGTCTCCATCAACCGACTGAAGACAGCATATGGCAAGCAAACCTACTGTTGACCTGCCCTTGTTCCTCCTTAGCCTGTCACTTGTTCATATCCAACCTGAGCAGTTCTGTCTCCACCAACAACAACCATGCCACAGCCTACAGTGCACTCTCGCTTGAGCAGAGTGATCAAGACACTGGTCAGCTAACTGTAGGCCTTGGCAGTCACAGTGTCCCTCACTGGGGGGGGGGGGCCTTGTGGCGCAGAGCCTACAGAATATAATTAACATTATTATGTGGTTATTGGTATGTCTGTCGATCTTTTCCATTTTTTGTCTTTGTTAAAGATTTAACAAAAGAAAGTATTGTTCAACTCTATTGCATTATTTGGTAGCTAGCTCGCTACACTCTCATACCAAAGTTTGCACTTCGTATATAGTTAAAATAACTAATTCTTCAGATATTTAGTCTAAGTTGGGATGCTATTGGGCAATAAATACATTGAATAAAAACAAAATATTACTTTGAAATTTCTTTCAAATCAATTGGAGGAATCTTATCAGACATTTGGATGAGCCTCACATGTACTGCATGATCCCAGTAGTGATGCCACTATACATACTGAAGTAGAATATCTACACACAGTAGTTGGGTGGCAGAAGTTGTAACTTCTAATTTATACATTGATATTAAGATATTCATTTAAAACCTTGGGGCTCTGATATAATTAACCTTATGAGCAAGAAAAATAATCTGCCCTTCAGGTGGTTTTTCAGTCCGACTCTGGCATCCTGCAGAAACTGGCTTGTTTATTTTTTCTTAATTTAACAACATGTAGAGATTATAAACACCAATGAACACTTCTGTGAAAGTGAAATTAATTTTAGCAGTAGGAAAAAAAATTCCAGTGTGTGTGGCTAATAAAAAAATAAACCTATAGCTACACCCACAGGATAATAACACTCAGATTATTTGGAGATCATATGCTAAATTAGTGAACTTGTTTATAAATTATTTAGAGTCTTCCAGGGAAATTTATGCTACTATATCAATAAATCACACCCATTTACAAAGCCACACCCATGGCCACCCAATCTGAATGAAACTTTTGCGATGATGGGCATTGAGGTGCCTTAATCAATCCCTGAAAGTTTCGTGATGATTTCTCAAGTGGTTTGGAAGGAGTTGAAGTCCACACATCAGACAACAGACAAACAAATTTTGAATCATAGTAAGATGACAACTTATACTCATTGAAAATAGGTAAATCATTCAAAGGAAAAAATTGCAAAGTAGTGATGGAAAAATAAAATTATTTAGAGAGTATCAACTAAATATGGAATCCAGTACACAGAGTAAACCATTTTTGAGTAATACTCAACATTCTTCCAAGGTTCAACATTTGGGGGTTCCACTTCTAGAGGCAAAAGTGCAGATGATTGCACTTGCTCCTCCTCCATCACTGCTGGAGCTATGATACTTGGTTCTTTAGGTTTACTCTAGAGATGAAAATTAATCAATATTATTTGACATTTGAAGTGACAATATACAGTAAATATAAATGAAAACTTAAACAGTTCAAGAGATTATAATCCACACATGCACCCACCCATCCATGCACACACATGCACGCATGCATACACCCACACACCCACCTACTCATCCATGCACACATGCTCTCACACAAGCACAAACATGCACACACATCCATGAAAAAAATAGTAAGTTTTTTTTTTAATTATTGAAAACAATAACAAAAATTAAAAAAACAACCTGCCTTGTATTTGAAGTTAGTGCACACTCTTAGTTCACACTTTTGTTTCTTCTTCCCTGGTCCTCCATATTTGGGCTTATCCTTACAAAATACACATGAGCCACAATCATTCCTCAAGCAACCAGGACATTTTCGACACCGTCCCCTCCTTTGTCTCTTTGCAGGCATAGTTGACATTGACCACCTATATATGATGACACTAAAAGTTTATACAAGCATATGCCACTCTGACACACTGTTATACATGCATGCATTAGTACTATTCGAATTCAACTATTGAGTACTGAAAAAAATAGATAATTAAAATGCTTTCATTAAATAAATTCAAGATGATTTAAAATTTTGATATTGGCCAAAGGATAAACCAACAAGCAAGCAACTGAATGATACATAACACTTGAACCTATAATATAAAAAGATTGAATAGTCTGTGTTTGTCAGAGTGTTAGATTCGCACTTGAATTGGTCACGTTAGACCATGAACTCGTCAATACTTGAAATTACTGTCGACACGGGAGTATCTTAAGTATGTCTATAAGACCACACTTGGCTGAACAGACACTTGAAGTTGCAGACTTAAAACATGGTCTGTGTACACAATTTGACTTCGGGAGTAACATAGGTTGGTTCCCACTGGGTCACACCTCTTCCTTTTGTGTGTAAGGCAAGAAAAGACAAAAATAAGTATTTAGGAAAAACATTTGGACCTAGAGAGTTGAACTCATGAACCCATATATATTTGGAAACAGCATTACCTGGAAAACATTTCAATTATGTCTATAAGGTCATAACTAATCTTGTGTCGTGTCAGGCAAAAAAATGCCAAAAATGATACTTGCCCAGACAAACCATTGAAGTAACAGACCTAAAACTTGACATGCATACAAACTTGACTCTGGAAGTATGATGGGCTGGACTGGCCACACGTCTTCCTGTTGCTGTGCAAGGGTAAACATGCCAAAAATGGTACTAAAATAAAAACACTTGGATCTAGGGAATTTAACACACAAACACATACATTTAGAGTCAGTTTCGTGTAGGGACCATTTTATTTATTTTCAAATGTCCACACCCTTTCCGTGTTCATATCAAGCCCCAAAAAAAGCCCAAAATGGCACTTTGGCTGACAAGCCATTAAACCTACAGATCCAATACTTGGTATGCGTACACAACCTGTTGGTGCGTGAGGCTAAAAAATTCTAAAAATGGCATTTCAGAAAATGCTTAGACCTGAAGTCCTAAACTTGGCATACACACACACATCATGACTTGCAAGCGACATGGGCAATGCAGGATTGCCAGGTTGTTGTAAAGAGAGAAAGCTAAATTAGACAAAATTGGACAATTAAAAAGCTAAAAGGGGCAAATTTTTTTTTTTTTTTTTTTTTTTTTTTTTTTTTTTTTTTTTTTTTATAAAACCCCAAAAAGCATGAACTTTTAAACAGTAAGTACCTGCTGTAATAAAATTATTGACATTTCTTAAATGACACCAAAACTCAAACTTGCAAACCCTAGGGCTAGGTTCCATCTGCCACACCTTCTCTTCTGGGTGTGTGAGGTTGAAAACAGTCTGTACATATGTATGCAAGTTTATGCGTATTCACTTATCACCAAGGTACCTAACATATAGAACTCACACTTCAGATTAGACATATCCTACTCCATAGGTGGTTTTTAGCAAAAACAGATCTAAAAAATTTGATCCCAGAATCCAAAAACCTGAATAACAGGATTTTTTGGGTAGTACAGTTATTTTCCTAGAATATCTAAAAAATTAAACTAGGATTGCCAGCCCAGTTCAAGATGATGGTGAAAACAATATTAACAAAAAAAATGGCATCATATATAAGATAAAGTGACTGCTGGGCCGGATCCAGAAAGTTGCAAAAAGGGGAGGGGGGGGGGTGGGTAGGGAGAGACAAAATTCAGGGATTGTGCTATGAGCTAGCCATGTATAATCTATGAACCATTTCTATGATCCATAGCTACCACCTAGCTAGCTATATTCTGTTGATCGAATTTTTTAAATGTTAGCATAAAATTCTTCTCTTTTTCCCTTCAAATCTTTCATCTTCCACTGCAAGCAAATCTTGTGTAACCAGCTCTCAATCTAATCTCCCTAGCCAGACTCTTTACAGAAGCTACATTAGAATCATTAATTTAGTGAAGGGTCCAGCCATTAGAAACTACACACTCTCAAATTTGAAGTGATTCCTGAGGTTTCCATTCCTTGAAAACGTGACCCTGCAGCTGCTGGTCTGTAATGATGAAAATTCTGAAGTTGTGGAATTTTTCCTTCATTTTGTGATCCTGAGATTTTCTTGTTCATTTTTATTTTGGGAGAAAAGGGGGGAGGGGGGGGGGGCACATGCCCCTGTGCAGAACTGCCACCCCCCCCCCCAACCCCCCTCCTTCTCCTAAGCCATCATAATGAAAGTGGGTTTCAAGATTTGTCTTCAGTTAAGTGCATACCAGGGCTGGAACACTTTATGTTGCTCACAAGTTGGTGGGGGGGGGGGGGGGGGGGGGAGATGAGGTTAGATTGAGAAAGATGGAAGAAAAAGAAAGAAAAAACATGAATAAATAGCAAAAGAGCCGGGACAAGAGAAAAGGTTTGGGTGGAGGCATAGCAGAAAAATTGATTGTGTCATGTGGACAAAAAATAAAAGTCTGGTATTGAATGAGGAAGGCTTGTGCTAACACACTTTCATACTTATTCCGGAATGTTCTTTCAGGAAATGAGTGTTCTGGATTCTAGAATAAGCTTTCTGAGTTTGCTAGGAAAATTGAACAGCTTAGTGGAGCTAGCCAGCTTTTAACAAATTACTCTCATTAGAAATTCTGTATGCTGTTAAAATGATGTGAAAAATAGAGTTCACTAGTTTGATAACTGCCACGCCCCTGCCCCCCACCCCTGGATCCACCACTACAGTTTCTTGCTGTTCTAGCAATCTGTGCATTTACAGATTTGCTGTAAGTTATTGTGCAGCTGAATAGAACATCAGAAGAATAAAATTTTTCACAAAAATATACCCCCAGACTTTTGAGTGTTCAGGCTTCACTTCTTCATCCACTGATAATCAGTGACTCTTCCATTAGCCACCAAATAATTGGTTTGTAGAAGAATTTGGAAACAAATCTATTGTGACCATTCAAAAGTTATTAGTTCAGCAAATAAGCTCCCCACCCACTATGACGAGAATGAAGACAAAATGGACTGCTTCACTTGTAGTCAAGCATTCTCAATTGAAGCTGTCCTGGTCAAATTATGCCTCTGCACTTACAAAATGCTTTCAACACCCCCTGAAATGTATAAAATAATACAGTCCAGCAGACAAACCACATAACTGGGTGGAACCTCCTTTTAGAGTATATACAAATTTTTTTTCATATTATCTTTACCTTGAGACCCTATATTTATGGAATCAGCCGGGTGACATCATGTCACTGTTGAGCATTTTAATATTTCTAGATTTAAAGTTGTGCACTGTATATGAGAAAAAAAAATTAGTTTGGGCTAAAATGAGACTAAATGATATAAAGTATGTCATATTGCATATCAATATTGCCAGGAAGAATCGTAGAATAAGAATATGATGATATTGTGAGATTTAATAGAGTACTCATGAAGGGATAGTTAAAAACAGGGAGGGGGGGGGGGGGGGTAAATGGCTATTGAAAATATTATTAGTTTGTATTAATTAAATAGATTTAATATAGTTTTCTTCTTCATAGCATGAATAGTATTAATTTTTCAGTATGTTATCACCTATGAATACAGCTAGCAATGTCCTAAAAATCAACACATAATGATTCCTACTCTTAAAATCACACACATAAAAAAAAAAAGTTTCAACCAATATAAAACATACCAAAAAACTAGTCATCGCATGACACAATTTACTAGTGTTGTTGGTGTCATCATGGACGAAGAATGTTTTTAAAGTGGAAGTTTCAATTCAAGGATGGTCCACATGATTTGATTAACTATGGACGTGAGAGAATCATATTAATCATCTGGTGCAGCAAAGTATATAATAATGGTATACATGAACAGCTCCATGCAAGGCTTGATTTAGATGATAATTTAACAATTGGTTCTCACAAAAACTATCTATTCATTGATCAACCCCACATTGTGAGATACACATACGTACCAGGGGTAAGGTATGAGTAATATTCCATCTAAGAGGCAATGACTTTTAGGTGTACATGAATTCATCTTCAAAAAACATTTTTCTTTTGTGGTAGAAGTAGTAGTGTGGTAAAAAATGGAAAAAAAATCCGTCACACTGGAGGTTACCTGTTTTATGTATAACTGCATATCAGAATGCTGGTAAGAAATCATTCAAGCAATCTATAATGGCCACATGTCAGAGCGAAATGATTAGTGGACCAATGAAGTTAGCATACATGTGTAAGGGTCATCAGTGATCTACATGCTGCAGATGCTGAGTTCTATGCTAACTATGTTTCTAGATTGATGGGATCAAGAGAAATGAGAGCATCAGAAAATTTAAGAAGTTTCAAAGTTGAGGACATAGCATTCAAAGCACTATTCACTAATGTTATTCTGGATGTTTCACACATGTAGAACATAGTAGAGCTCTTCCACTGTGTCTAACATTAAATATACTAGCAGAAATCCCACTCTATCAGTCACCTGTAATAAAAACTTATTTGGTCTGCTTTATGTAACATGTAGGGACTGTTGACACTAATCTAATTAATCAAACCAACATGATATAATTAATAAACATGCCAAGTTTCTGTGATAGTCAGTGTTCCATGTCACCAAACCATACCCATTGACAAAACCACACCCATAATCACCTGATCTGAACAAATCTTTCGCCAGGATATGCAGTGAGGTGCCCTAATAAATTCCTGAAAGTTTTGTGGAGATCCCTTAAGCAGATTGGGAGGAGTTAGAGTTCGCACTTACACACAGACAGACATGCAAAAGAAAAAATAATGTGAACTATAGTAAGATAAAGTACAACATAATAATCAGATCATGTGGACCAAACTTGCAATGAAACTTACACTTAAAAAATTACAAAATTAACTCAGTCCTTGTATAAAAAAAAAGAAGAAACATTGCATGAAAAAATTTCAATTATTATGAAGTCAGAATGTTTTAAATACGCCAATATAATTTTGTTTTCATTTTGAGTTAACCCTTCATTAGTACTTATAATATACCACACAATAGCATCATATTCTCAATTATGAATCTTTACGGTCATATCAATAAACAATATGACATACTTTATATCATTTAGTCACATTTTAGATTAAACATTTCCCCCCATCTTCTCTGTAGTACACATCTTTAAATATAAAAATATTAAAATGCTCAACAGTGATATGATACTGCCTGGCAGATTCGATGAATAGAAGGTCTTAGTATACAAAATTAAACTGAAACATTGCATACTCCAAAACAATGCTCAACGCAAATATGCATTTGATTGCAGGACTATAGATGGTTATTATATCTATATATATATATATATATATATATATATATATATATATATACATATACATATACATGTGTGTGTGTGTGTGTGTGTGTGTGTGTGTGTGTGTGTGTGTGTGTGTGTGTGTGTGTGTGTGTGTGTGTGTGTGTGTGTGTGTGTGTGTGTGTGTGTGTGTGTGTGTGTGTGTGTGTGTGTGTGTGTGTGTGTGTGTGTGTGTGTGTGTGGACATGAGGCTACCAGTTCAATACTACAGCATCATCATATAGCTCCAGCCAACCTTCTGTTGTTAATTTGGTCATTTGATAATATATATATATATATATATATTGTTGCTATAAAAAAAGTACTTTTTTTACTTCAAGATCGCCATATTGCTAGATAGTTACGTACTCCTATAAAATAGACTCATATTTTAAAATGCTATTTAGAGAATGTCACTCTGTAAACTCTTGAAAAATATGGTCTTGAGATATACAATTAACACCAAAAAAAGGTTGTATATACCATACCATAAAGCAACGTTCACCCCAGTGGCGCTGGACTAATTTCTTATGACAGCTGCATGGACTTGTATAAGCATATCACCATAACATTTTATCATGCAATGTATTGGCTAATAATATCTCCCAAATGTACTCCAGCTATACACAGCCATATAAAGGGAATTGCAAGTAGTGTCATGGCCTAAAAAAATGTGGCCCGAAAAGGTGTGGCATGAAAAATGAGATAAATATAATGCCTGACTGATATCACTGCTTAAAAGGGTTCCTTGATTTTTAAAGGTAATAAATAGGAAAATTATAGATTATGACATGATACTATAACAGACAGAGTTTATCCTATGTATATATATAATATATATATATATATATATATATATATATATATATATATATATATATATATATATATATATATATATATATATATAATTGATACATGTATATATGTATGTAGGCATGTATATCTATTTGTACCCACACGTTTGTAGATCTGAAACTTTGAATGCAGAGTGCATTGATATTGTATCCTAGAATGGTATGCAGAATTACAAGCACAAATTCACCATATTTCTACCATTGGTTCAGCAAGATAATTCTGCAATAAATATGTCTGAAAGTCATATGGAAGTTTAAAAAGCAGCTGCTAGCTATTTCTCAACGTAACTGAGGTAATGGAGCACAAACCTGAAGTTATAAAATATCTTAACACCAAGGAAGAGAAATACGTAGAAATACAGCTCCTCTTCACCCAGGTAATTTCTCTGTTGGGAGGAGAATGGAGATAAAATGGAGTCCAAGATTTTTTGAGACAGAGGTACTTGTTAATAATTCTTGCTTGAGCAAACTCCAAACCACAGGGAGAAGGGGTTGTGGTTTTGTGTGTGAGTGGAAGGGGGGGAGGGGGCAGCGGAGTTGGTAGGGAGGAATATCCGAAAATTTTGAAAATTTTCCATTTGTATGGAATATGGGCCTCAGATCAAGGGATTATATTTCTGGTGTTTGAAAGAACGTAATAGTTCGTCAGAAAAGGACAGAAACAGTATTGAATTATAATTATTTTTAGCTTTCTATTCTAACATAAAACTATGTTACTTTTCTGCTATAATCTGTAGTAATTATATCTTAATTTTCAGGAGATGATAAAATATTCACCCAGGAATATTTCTCACTTATGTTGTAATCAGTTTCTTTTGTGAGGAGCACTGCCCATAGAAATTCTTACTGTAAGGGCCAGACATTCTTGATTGCTGACGGGAGTACTCCACCTTGGACACACATTCTTATATTGAACATATGGACAATTAAACTCTTCTTCATACCTTCCATTTTTCTGATATTATGTATCATCTGAAAAACTTTCTATGCCAGTTGAAGATCAGGAATTGAATGGTGACATGCAAACTTTACACAAACTCTTACTCTGCTGAAAACTTCTACCACTGATGTTGGTGGATTAAGGTGTCATCCACACACCCACCAGTCACTCACCATCACCCACACACACTCCCCCCCCCCCCACACACACACACACCACCCACACACTCAATGAAATAAATTGGTGACTATGCTATCAACAACCAAGAAGAAATTTTAATCCTAATTTCCCAGTCACAGGTCTCCAAAGCTCTTGTCTACTCATTGTCAAAAAAGTAGTGTTCATGGAGTAGTGAAGTAGGGAGGATCTCAAACTTCATAATTGACATCAACAAATTTAAAAAGGTTGCAAATTAGTAAATTCAATTAATGTTGCTATCTATAAATAAGCAACAGTGGCAACAATTCCTTGAACATGAATTCATCAAGCAAGTAAAGATAGGAAATTTTAGTTTCATGCAATTTATTTCATCAGAGAGAGGATGGTTAACTTTGAATATGAACATGCTAAAATTGAGAGTTATCTTTTTATCTACTCACAGATTGAAAGGGCAGAAATTTAACGTGCTTTTGTGATAGATACTGAGGATACATGTTACACAGGCTGCTTATGAGCAGATAAAAGTGAGTGTTCTTTTTATAAAGCAAAGTATAGCTGATGAACTGCCCAAAAATCTAGCTTAGAAGCCGATCCCTCTTCACATCCATAATGATTCAAATGCCTTTTTGTGTGTGTGTTTTGACATAGTAAGAAGTCTATCTATATGAATGATATGATAAGATTTAAAGTTTAAAAAAAGAATAATAACTCTTCTTGTACTAGCTAAGGTTGGGAAGCCAGCTCAAGCACAAGAGGTTTTAAGAAAACTGGCACTATCCATAATCGTCATTATTTAAGATAACAAAATTAGAAAGTCCCAGCAAGCATCAAGAGCTCTAAAATAGAATAGAAAAAGATTAAGACTACACCAAGCATGCTACCAGATCAATATTCCCATGACAAGCACACAAACAAATTCAACTATAAAAATATAAAATTGATGTAATCTTGAACTATATGCTATTAGAGATGTTCCCTCATCTCCACTGCAATATGGATGGACAAAGATAGGAAATATGCATCACTGAGTTAGGTATACAAGACCAAGTTTAAATACCACGGCCATTAGTGAAGAGCAGTTGGTCTCAGCCATGGGATCATGTACTCAGATCCTGATTAACGAGGTGGATTAGAAGGTAGTTCCTCTGACAACTACATATCATCACTAATTAATTATTACTGTGTGCATGCATTTTGTGTGTGTTTGGTACATTATTAATAGCTCATGTGACAATCCATACTATAAAGTGTAAATTTTCTGTTTGTCCGTGTGTCTGTTTGTCCGTGTGTCTGTTTGTCTGTGTGTCTGTTTGTCCGTGTGTCTGTTTGTCCGTGTGTCTGTTCGTCTGTTTGTCTGCGATTCACACTTGAATGGTTGAAGTTAAACCCATGAACCCACATATATTTTAAATCAGTGTCACCAGAGGAACATCATGAGCATGTCTATATGGCCACACCCCCTTCTGGATTTATAAAGCTCAAAATTTTACTTTTGCCAGAAAAAATAATGGAACTACAGCCCTAAAAAATAGCATGCAGACACAACTTTATTCTGTGAATAACATGGAGTTGTTCCCATCTGGCCACACCTCCTTCCCTTTGTGTGTAAGGTTAAAAATGCCAAAAATGGTACTTTTTTTAAATTGACTTAATGACATGTTCACCTTTGTTTCAAAAATCTATGGCATGGTACCTAAAATTTTAATAATATTTAGCATGTCCTAAAACAGAATTTATCACCTTTTATGTCTCTGAAATTGTGATAACATTTGACACATCCTTTGATTTGGATTGTTTCAATTTCGTGTAAACTATCAGGTAGAGGATAGGGCAGGACCCAGGGCAGCTAAAAATTTGATAATATTTGGCATGTCCTACAACAGAATTTATCACCTTTTATGTTTCTGAAATTGTGATAACATTTGACACATCCTTTGATTTGGATTGTTTCAATTTTGTGTAAACTATCAGGTAGAGGATAGAGCAGGGTCTCAGGTACATAAAATTCCAATAATATTTTACATGTCCTACACCTACAATGGGATTTGTCATCTTTTATGCCTCTAAAATTCAGATGTCATTTGACATGTATGGTATACTTCACAGTAAAACATTTCACCTATTCACAGAGATTCTGGACATGTCCTACATATTGGGGATATTGACTTTTATGTTACTGTCATGCATGGGGAATGTTATATCTGTGTACCCAGCGTGCACTGATGAAGTTCAACTATCACTGTGGGGAAAAAAGGCTTTTAAAGCCACTGTATACACTAGTACAACATGCAGGAAAAAAAAAAAAAAAAAAAAAAAAAAAAAAAAAAAAAAAAAATTATTTATAACATATTTGATGCAATGACGTCCAGCAATGAATGGGTTACATCTCGATTTAAGTGTAATTGTTGTACACTCCTTCAGAATCAGATAAATCAATATTCAATGTTGGTGTGATTGTTAGATCATCATGATTATATTATATACCCATGTCAGAATGCCAGCAAGAAAAATTTCACAGTAGATTTCTTGGCTTGAACAAAGCGCTTTCTCTAATGATTTCAATGATTGTATTCACGATAGAAAGTAGATCTCGAACTTGTGCAGTCCCAACCAACTTGTCCTTTCCGCTACTTCCTCATACATCATGTAGGTGCAACTTATTTTAAATTTTTGGTTACTTCCCCTTGATCTCTGTACATTTCTCAAACAGCTGCAAATCACAAATAATGTTGAAAAAATGCTTTATGGAAACATCTCTTCCAAATGATATTACATGGACAAGTTCAAATGTCATATGATCATCCAAAATTAAAAAGTAGCTGGTACAAATAAATTTTTTGCAGAAAGTTTTGTTCCAATATTCATGAAGAATATTTTGCTCTCGAAATTACTTTCTGTGTGTGTGTGTGTGTGTGTGTGTGTGTGTGTGTGTGTGTGTGTGTGTGTGTGTGTGTGTGTGTGTGTGTGTGTGTGTGTGTGTGTGTGTGTGTGTGTGTGTGTGTGTGTGTGTGTGTGTGTGTGTGTGTGTGTGTGTGTGTGTGTGTGTGTGTGTGTGTGTGTGTGTGTGTGTGTGTGTGTGTGTGTGTGTGTAACTCTTCAAAGAGAGGGAAAAATGTCTCTAGCCCAACCCCCTCCCTTCTCATTTTAATGAGCATCTTAAAATAATGTAAATTTCACTTTCACATCTTGGTCTAACGAACCAATCACAGGATTAATAAAGTTTTTTTGTGTGCAAAAAGTTTCCCCATTTAAATGATTTTAATCATTCCCCAGTTAATATCTTTTCTTGGAAGGGGGGGGGGGGGGGGGGGGGTGGGGAGTAATTGAAACTTTAATAGAATGGATAATTGGTACTGTTAATGTGTTATATAGCTGGATATACAACTAAACCAGGGAGTATTACCAATGCCCAAAATCACAATTGGTTGGAAAAAAAAAAAAGGAAGAGAAAAAAATTATAGAAGGAAGAAAAAAATAAATAAAATTAGTATCCCACCACAACAGAAGAATGCAATGATGAGTGTGAAGGGTGGTGTATGTGTGTGAAAAGGTGTGCGTGTGGTGCGTGTGTGAAAATGTTCACTTCCATGCATGAATCAATGGAAAGAGTCTCTTCAACCTTTCCAAAAGGTAAGTGCAAAAGCAACTCCGCTCTAAACTGGGCAACCTCAGCAATCAGAATGCTGACACTGCCATAAAAGAAATATAGTCGATTGCAATATAAATTTCAACAACATAGAAATATTTTTACAATAAGAGGAAGTAAGGCTATGGAGGCATTTCCAAAAAGGAATGATTTCAGGCACAAGTACAAATAAGAAGGAAAAAAATCCCTATGATTATAAATAGAAAGAATGATTTAAAAGTAACAAACAAGAAAAGCGTGAAGGAAAGAGAGAACTATAATGCAGGTCCCTTGTTAAACGGGAATGGGGGATAAAGAATCACACATAAGATCTATCAAGTTTCTTTTTTGTGTGTGTGCGCCTCCAGGAATGGGGTGAGGAGGCAAGAGATGAAGTAAGGGAGTTCCTTCCTCCTCTTCCATCCTCACAGTCATCTGCATTTGAAATGGAGGAACTGCTGATGTTGACAGAAGTTGTAGGGGCTTTGGCCTGAAGGGTAAGAAATACATTAAAGCAGTGTCGAGAGGAATTCTCTACAACACAGTAACAATAATAATGAAATGAGGAATAGTAATCATGAATATGCTGTGCTGACAATTTTGTTGTTGTTATTAATGTGATCAGTTTTACTCAAGAACAGCTATAATAGTTTAGAGTGAGAGTAAACGAGGGTGGGGGGAGAATATTGCGATTCGGTCAGCGGTCATTGGAATCCAGAGGTCACAAGAAGAGGATAGGCCACCATTACAAATCCAAGACAAACAAAAATGATAATTGGAGAAGTCATACATCTATATTATCTGTGGTTATACATAATAATTTAATGACAATAGCCACCAGCATACATACTTAACACTATTCAAGTCAGTGCATTCCAAAAAGTAATGTCTTGGGGTGTAAAGAAAAGAAGAAGAAAGTAAGAAGAAGAAAAAATTACCGAAAGAACAACACATCACTAACCATTAGAACAAATATATTGATTATTCAATAAAGGAAACTTCTTCCCCCCCCTTTCTTACAGCAATGGATGGGCAAGGTATGGGGCTAGGGCAAGGTATGGGGCTAGGGCAAGGTATGGGGCTAAGGCAAGGTATGGGGCTAGGGCAAGGTATGGGGCTAAGGTTAGGGCAAGGATGGGGCTAAGGTTAGGGCAAGGGTTCATCCTTAGATGATAAGGAAGGTAATTTTGATAATTTCGTGCCTATCTCAGGGATAAGAGGCCAGGCCTTGGTATTGGACTTTCAGGGAATAGGAAACTGGAACATCTTGATTCAACTATTTCTAACACTAACTACCGGACTAGAGGGATTTTCTGCATTCAGATTTCAAGCAGTACTAACAGCGAAGGAGGCTTATCAGGGATTAGATATAGAAATTGTTGGAGTTCAGCTCCTTTCCCTGAATCTCTAAGTTTCCCAGGAAGTTGGCGGACTATTAAATAAATATTTGCGCTATTTCGCGGATGTCCCCCATTTTAGAGCTAAAATGTGGAAATGTGAACGGATGGATGATTGAAGAAGACATACCGTTGAACAAGACACCCGAGGAGAAATGGTGAGCTAACCGTCATATTATGAACCTGTTTTGGTACTCCTTACTTGTAGTTGTCCCAAACATGAACATGAATTCAGTGATGTATTTCAATTGGAAATTGAATGAATCATTAAATATTTATGAATACCATTAAAGAATTATGAATACCATTAAAGAATTAACCACAAGCACCTTACAAGTAAGGAGAACCCCAGCCTTTAGTTTATCTCCTGCCAAGCAATTCAATATAGCATATGTAATTGTCATTTCAAATGTAATCATGAAGACTGCATTGAACAGATTGTTGATTGAGAAGGTCACACTGTACCAGTTGTGGTTGGTTTTGGTTGGAGTTTTTTTTTTCCTTTGGTCTGTCTGAATCTGATACATTAATCCTCTCTTGAGAAACCACTCTAAAATACGACAAAAAATCAGTCTTACAAGAGAGGTAAGTTTATACAGCAAATACAACTTCTTGCATGAAAAATGTGGTCTCTCAAGAGTGGTAATCTTCCAATAGAGGTGGTCTCTCAAGAGGGTGACTACTGTATATATCAATAAGTCTTTCAGGAAGGGATGGAGGTCTAGGAGACTGGTAGGGACCAAATAAGTGAACCAGTACCCATGGGCGTCCTGACTGTATACTTGGTCCACTTGAATGAGAAGGTGGATGCTGGTGCTGACTTCCATCATTGCTCAACTCTTCTTTATGGCAGAGATCTTTGTCATGCTCTTCCAAGACTGTCGGGACATTGGAATATCTGTCTCCATCCTGGCTGGTATCATGCCTATTCAGGTAACTCATGACATGTGACTGTCACATGGTCAATGTGAATTAGACTGGTGCTGGATGTTGAGGGTTGCTCAACACGTATCATAAACTAGACACACCTCCCATGGATAGTTTATTAATGTTGATGTCAATGTTGTGGGTCTGTCAACGTGATCTGATTAATCAGAACACATCTGTCGTGTTAATTATATGTTGATGGAATAGTTACAATTTATATAGTCATATGCAGGTCTATGGTGTATCTGCATATTTGGACTCGTGTGTGTATTACAGATGTATGATGTCATGCTTTCTCTCTGGGAGGATATATATATAAGTCCTCCTTGTCAGTTTTGTTTTAGTCTTCTCTTTATCATTATATCCTCTGTGAGCTAAGATTCAATCCCTAAATTTCTCTGGTGAATCATAGTGAGGGAATAATCATAGGGGCATTACTCTGGTGGCAGCATCTACCATTAGCAGAAGTGAGAATAGCAAGATCAGTCTAAGCTATTCAGTAAGGGCAGCCCTTTATACTACCGTCAGCTGCATTCACTTCCATTCCTGTTATTAAAGTGGCAATACTTTTATCCTCTGTGCTGTTATATTTAAAATGTAGGCATATTTGCAAGAAAATGACTACACTGGATAATTCTGATGATGTGAATGTGTTGTTTTCTCTTAGAGTTATCAGAATCTCCGTCCCTTAGTGAAGTTGTCTGGTTTAGAGATCTAGCAGCATATTCAGGATACCATTGAGCCAATATATTTATATATATATATATATGTGTGTGTGTGTGTGTGTATGTATAAGTGTTTGCTAATCAAAGTTTGATGGGCAGATTCTTCAACCATCTCTGAGTGTCGTCATCAGGGTAGGACCTTAGAAGCCATTAGGCACTTTGAGCATGTTACACTCTTTCATAAGGTGCTTCACTGTTTGTGAGAGGTAGCCGCAGGGGCAGATAGCCGAATTCTGTATTCCCCATCGTATCAGCGACTCACTGGAGAGAGCAGTGCCAGATCTCAGGCGATTGAGCTGCACCCAATATTTCTGTGGGAGATCAGCTCCAGGTGGTAAGGTTGGGCTGGGAGGTGGGCAGGCAGAAATGAGCAGGGGTGGGCTGTGGCTTATGCTATTGTTCCACTCCAGCAGCATGGAATCAAAGTTGTCTGCTAACTTGCTCACAGCATGTCTAATGAAGGGTCTTCTAGATTTAAATCGTTTCTGGTATTAACCTTGCAGCTTAGACTTTCCAGATGGTTCTTATGTGTAAGGGAGCGGTCAAGGGTCACACCGGGTAGACTGGGCTACCATTGTTTGGCAGGCAGGCACCATTCACTGAGACTGCAAGATGTCTATTGGCATCTCTGTTGTTGAGGTGACAGGTGGTGGTTGTTGTTTTCGCCATGCTCAGTTTCAGCCGCCACTTCCTTAGATAGACCGCAATTTTCTCCAAGTCGTGGGTCAATGTCTCCTCGGGGAGAGAAAGAGAAGGGAGGAGAGAGGAGGGAGCTGAGGAAGGAGAGATATTGAGTATCATTTTTAAAAATTAAGAATTGAAATTATGCATCCTATGATCCATTCAACTATGCATCACAATTGTTACATTGTGTTACGTTGCATTATATACCATCACTAAATGTTAATCCACTAATAGTAAAACACACTGAGCAGACACTAAAACGGTTACTTTTGGTACCAATGAACGAGAAAATATCCATAGAGTGATCCTCTTCATAAACCCTCCACCTGTCTTCCCCCCCCCGCCCCCTCTGCCCATCCGCTCACTTGTCCCTCTCCTCTCCTCTAGTTATCCAAGGAAAGTAATACTCATTTGATTCTTTATTGGAAAAATGTAGTAATTTACCAGATTGTTCCTGTTCCACTGTTGGCAAGCACAAGCTGGAAGCTCTAAAATGGTTTGCTGTGTCTGGCCTTTTCCCTTCAGTTGATGTGTGTTTCATAACTTGTGTTATGTAAACATTGGTTATTCTAGTATCAGGCAAATTGATTGTTCATGTCGACTGTTAAGTAACCTTACATTCATTTGTGCGTCTTTATCTGTGTGTAGGGTCGAAAGAAGATCTCTGTACAGATCATGTGGTTCTCCCTCGTCTCTGAGCTTCCACCCTTGTCTCTGAGCTTCCACCCTTGTCTCTGAGCTTCCACCCTTGTCTCTGAGCTTCCACCCATGTCTCTGAGCTTCCACCAGATCTTTACCAGCTTCTGTCTGAAGATAGAAACAATGGTATCTTACCTAGTTTGTGGATTTTACAAGGTTTATAGGTTAATTAAGTCACTTTCCTCTCTCTTGCAGATGCCACGTTCAATTCAGCTGCAGCCCGAGGGGGGGGGAGGGAATTTTTCATGGTGTTCAAGTTGGATAACCATCCTACTACTTGTCTGAGGTGAGGAGGAGGTGTAACGAGAGGATTGCCCTGCTTGGCTTCCATTTTTTAAATTTTTAAATCACCTCCAGTGTATTTCATGTTCCTAAGCAATTTTAACCTGTAGTGCCAATTAATATTCATTGATTTTGTACAATGCATGGATAATTGCTAATTTGATTATCTCAGAAGAAACTAATGTACAAAATCACAAACCAATAATATCAATTGAAATTCTCAAATATTTCTTTGTAAAGATAATTATTCATTACTTTAGAAATAACAAAAATAATTATTTTCTAGAATGTGTAATTTGATGTACTTTCCCATCTACTGAGAATGGAGACGACGATGATTCCTGGCACAAAGAGACATTTGATTTGTTCCCTTACAAGTCCAGTAATTTCAAGGTACGATTTGTAGCATCAATGAGCTCTCCAAGTGAAGATGTAGGCATTGATGATGTAAAGATTACATCACAAAGTACTTTATCTACAACTGTGAAAAAGTTTTATGGCGGCCAGCAAATGCTAATGTCACAAAATGTTACTACTACTACTGATATAGATATTGTACCAGGAACCATAACCATTGGTGCCACTACAACTGATGGCCAAGTTGGATTTGTCACAGCAGGCCATGTTTTAAAACCTACTAATTTGTCCAGTTAATTCTTAGACTTTAGAAAATAATTGGACAAATGAAAGCCAAAAAGGGAAAATCCTAAGAGGCTTGGAAAAATGGATTATAACGCCATGCGTTTGCTGGGTATATGAAATTTTAGAAGTTCCAATACTTGATTAAAACTAAAATCAAGAAAATAATCAAACCAGTTTCAAATATTCCAATTCTAAATATCTGAAACTTGCCAACTCTCTTAATCCATTTTACTAGAAAACTATCCTTTAACTTGAATTTCTTAGTAGAGTTTTGCATATACTAATAATTGATTTGATTGATAATTAATGTATCTGAATTTTTTTAATTTATGATATTCGTTAGTCTTTGTACGGTGCTTTTTCCTG
>OZ017780.1:13762658-13781667 GCA_963969325.1 Lycopodina hypogea | reverse complement strand
CTTCTCATTTTAATGAGCATCTTAAAATAATGTAAATTTCACTTTCACATCTTGGTCTAACGAACCAATCACAGGATTAATAAAGTTTTTTTGTGTGCAAAAAGTTTCCCCATTTAAATGATTTTAATCATTCCCCAGTTAATATCTTTTCTTGGAAGGGGGGGGGGGGGGGGGGGGGGGTGGGGAGTAATTGAAACTTTAATAGAATGGATAATTGGTACTGTTAATGTGTTATATAGCTGGATATACAACTAAACCAGGGAGTATTACCAATGCCCAAAATCACAATTGGTTGGAAAAAAAAAAAAGGAAGAGAAAAAAATTATAGAAGGAAGAAAAAAATAAATAAAATTAGTATCCCACCACAACAGAAGAATGCAATGATGAGTGTGAAGGGTGGTGTATGTGTGTGAAAAGGTGTGCGTGTGGTGCGTGTGTGAAAATGTTCACTTCCATGCATGAATCAATGGAAAGAGTCTCTTCAACCTTTCCAAAAGGTAAGTGCAAAAGCAACTCCGCTCTAAACTGGGCAACCTCAGCAATCAGAATGCTGACACTGCCATAAAAGAAATATAGTCGATTGCAATATAAATTTCAACAACATAGAAATATTTTTACAATAAGAGGAAGTAAGGCTATGGAGGCATTTCCAAAAAGGAATGATTTCAGGCACAAGTACAAATAAGAAGGAAAAAAATCCCTATGATTATAAATAGAAAGAATGATTTAAAAGTAACAAACAAGAAAAGCGTGAAGGAAAGAGAGAACTATAATGCAGGTCCCTTGTTAAACGGGAATGGGGGATAAAGAATCACACATAAGATCTATCAAGTTTCTTTTTTGTGTGTGTGCGCCTCCAGGAATGGGGTGAGGAGGCAAGAGATGAAGTAAGGGAGTTCCTTCCTCCTCTTCCATCCTCACAGTCATCTGCATTTGAAATGGAGGAACTGCTGATGTTGACAGAAGTTGTAGGGGCTTTGGCCTGAAGGGTAAGAAATACATTAAAGCAGTGTCGAGAGGAATTCTCTACAACACAGTAACAATAATAATGAAATGAGGAATAGTAATCATGAATATGCTGTGCTGACAATTTTGTTGTTGTTATTAATGTGATCAGTTTTACTCAAGAACAGCTATAATAGTTTAGAGTGAGAGTAAACGAGGGTGGGGGGAGAATATTGCGATTCGGTCAGCGGTCATTGGAATCCAGAGGTCACAAGAAGAGGATAGGCCACCATTACAAATCCAAGACAAACAAAAATGATAATTGGAGAAGTCATACATCTATATTATCTGTGGTTATACATAATAATTTAATGACAATAGCCACCAGCATACATACTTAACACTATTCAAGTCAGTGCATTCCAAAAAGTAATGTCTTGGGGTGTAAAGAAAAGAAGAAGAAAGTAAGAAGAAGAAAAAATTACCGAAAGAACAACACATCACTAACCATTAGAACAAATATATTGATTATTCAATAAAGGAAACTTCTTCCCCCCCCTTTCTTACAGCAATGGATGGGCAAGGTATGGGGCTAGGGCAAGGTATGGGGCTAGGGCAAGGTATGGGGCTAAGGCAAGGTATGGGGCTAGGGCAAGGTATGGGGCTAAGGTTAGGGCAAGGATGGGGCTAAGGTTAGGGCAAGGGTTCATCCTTAGATGATAAGGAAGGTAATTTTGATAATTTCGTGCCTATCTCAGGGATAAGAGGCCAGGCCTTGGTATTGGACTTTCAGGGAATAGGAAACTGGAACATCTTGATTCAACTATTTCTAACACTAACTACCGGACTAGAGGGATTTTCTGCATTCAGATTTCAAGCAGTACTAACAGCGAAGGAGGCTTATCAGGGATTAGATATAGAAATTGTTGGAGTTCAGCTCCTTTCCCTGAATCTCTAAGTTTCCCAGGAAGTTGGCGGACTATTAAATAAATATTTGCGCTATTTCGCGGATGTCCCCCATTTTAGAGCTAAAATGTGGAAATGTGAACGGATGGATGATTGAAGAAGACATACCGTTGAACAAGACACCCGAGGAGAAATGGTGAGCTAACCGTCATATTATGAACCTGTTTTGGTACTCCTTACTTGTAGTTGTCCCAAACATGAACATGAATTCAGTGATGTATTTCAATTGGAAATTGAATGAATCATTAAATATTTATGAATACCATTAAAGAATTATGAATACCATTAAAGAATTAACCACAAGCACCTTACAAGTAAGGAGAACCCCAGCCTTTAGTTTATCTCCTGCCAAGCAATTCAATATAGCATATGTAATTGTCATTTCAAATGTAATCATGAAGACTGCATTGAACAGATTGTTGATTGAGAAGGTCACACTGTACCAGTTGTGGTTGGTTTTGGTTGGAGTTTTTTTTTTCCTTTGGTCTGTCTGAATCTGATACATTAATCCTCTCTTGAGAAACCACTCTAAAATACGACAAAAAATCAGTCTTACAAGAGAGGTAAGTTTATACAGCAAATACAACTTCTTGCATGAAAAATGTGGTCTCTCAAGAGTGGTAATCTTCCAATAGAGGTGGTCTCTCAAGAGGGTGACTACTGTATATATCAATAAGTCTTTCAGGAAGGGATGGAGGTCTAGGAGACTGGTAGGGACCAAATAAGTGAACCAGTACCCATGGGCGTCCTGACTGTATACTTGGTCCACTTGAATGAGAAGGTGGATGCTGGTGCTGACTTCCATCATTGCTCAACTCTTCTTTATGGCAGAGATCTTTGTCATGCTCTTCCAAGACTGTCGGGACATTGGAATATCTGTCTCCATCCTGGCTGGTATCATGCCTATTCAGGTAACTCATGACATGTGACTGTCACATGGTCAATGTGAATTAGACTGGTGCTGGATGTTGAGGGTTGCTCAACACGTATCATAAACTAGACACACCTCCCATGGATAGTTTATTAATGTTGATGTCAATGTTGTGGGTCTGTCAACGTGATCTGATTAATCAGAACACATCTGTCGTGTTAATTATATGTTGATGGAATAGTTACAATTTATATAGTCATATGCAGGTCTATGGTGTATCTGCATATTTGGACTCGTGTGTGTATTACAGATGTATGATGTCATGCTTTCTCTCTGGGAGGATATATATATAAGTCCTCCTTGTCAGTTTTGTTTTAGTCTTCTCTTTATCATTATATCCTCTGTGAGCTAAGATTCAATCCCTAAATTTCTCTGGTGAATCATAGTGAGGGAATAATCATAGGGGCATTACTCTGGTGGCAGCATCTACCATTAGCAGAAGTGAGAATAGCAAGATCAGTCTAAGCTATTCAGTAAGGGCAGCCCTTTATACTACCGTCAGCTGCATTCACTTCCATTCCTGTTATTAAAGTGGCAATACTTTTATCCTCTGTGCTGTTATATTTAAAATGTAGGCATATTTGCAAGAAAATGACTACACTGGATAATTCTGATGATGTGAATGTGTTGTTTTCTCTTAGAGTTATCAGAATCTCCGTCCCTTAGTGAAGTTGTCTGGTTTAGAGATCTAGCAGCATATTCAGGATACCATTGAGCCAATATATTTATATATATATATATATGTGTGTGTGTGTGTGTGTATGTATAAGTGTTTGCTAATCAAAGTTTGATGGGCAGATTCTTCAACCATCTCTGAGTGTCGTCATCAGGGTAGGACCTTAGAAGCCATTAGGCACTTTGAGCATGTTACACTCTTTCATAAGGTGCTTCACTGTTTGTGAGAGGTAGCCGCAGGGGCAGATAGCCGAATTCTGTATTCCCCATCGTATCAGCGACTCACTGGAGAGAGCAGTGCCAGATCTCAGGCGATTGAGCTGCACCCAATATTTCTGTGGGAGATCAGCTCCAGGTGGTAAGGTTGGGCTGGGAGGTGGGCAGGCAGAAATGAGCAGGGGTGGGCTGTGGCTTATGCTATTGTTCCACTCCAGCAGCATGGAATCAAAGTTGTCTGCTAACTTGCTCACAGCATGTCTAATGAAGGGTCTTCTAGATTTAAATCGTTTCTGGTATTAACCTTGCAGCTTAGACTTTCCAGATGGTTCTTATGTGTAAGGGAGCGGTCAAGGGTCACACCGGGTAGACTGGGCTACCATTGTTTGGCAGGCAGGCACCATTCACTGAGACTGCAAGATGTCTATTGGCATCTCTGTTGTTGAGGTGACAGGTGGTGGTTGTTGTTTTCGCCATGCTCAGTTTCAGCCGCCACTTCCTTAGATAGACCGCAATTTTCTCCAAGTCGTGGGTCAATGTCTCCTCGGGGAGAGAAAGAGAAGGGAGGAGAGAGGAGGGAGCTGAGGAAGGAGAGATATTGAGTATCATTTTTAAAAATTAAGAATTGAAATTATGCATCCTATGATCCATTCAACTATGCATCACAATTGTTACATTGTGTTACGTTGCATTATATACCATCACTAAATGTTAATCCACTAATAGTAAAACACACTGAGCAGACACTAAAACGGTTACTTTTGGTACCAATGAACGAGAAAATATCCATAGAGTGATCCTCTTCATAAACCCTCCACCTGTCTTCCCCCCCCCGCCCCCTCTGCCCATCCGCTCACTTGTCCCTCTCCTCTCCTCTAGTTATCCAAGGAAAGTAATACTCATTTGATTCTTTATTGGAAAAATGTAGTAATTTACCAGATTGTTCCTGTTCCACTGTTGGCAAGCACAAGCTGGAAGCTCTAAAATGGTTTGCTGTGTCTGGCCTTTTCCCTTCAGTTGATGTGTGTTTCATAACTTGTGTTATGTAAACATTGGTTATTCTAGTATCAGGCAAATTGATTGTTCATGTCGACTGTTAAGTAACCTTACATTCATTTGTGCGTCTTTATCTGTGTGTAGGGTCGAAAGAAGATCTCTGTACAGATCATGTGGTTCTCCCTCGTCTCTGAGCTTCCACCCTTGTCTCTGAGCTTCCACCCTTGTCTCTGAGCTTCCACCCTTGTCTCTGAGCTTCCACCCATGTCTCTGAGCTTCCACCAGATCTTTACCAGCTTCTGTCTGAAGATAGAAACAATGGTATCTTACCTAGTTTGTGGATTTTACAAGGTTTATAGGTTAATTAAGTCACTTTCCTCTCTCTTGCAGATGCCACGTTCAATTCAGCTGCAGCCCGAGGGGGGGGGAGGGAATTTTTCATGGTGTTCAAGTTGGATAACCATCCTACTACTTGTCTGAGGTGAGGAGGAGGTGTAACGAGAGGATTGCCCTGCTTGGCTTCCATTTTTTAAATTTTTAAATCACCTCCAGTGTATTTCATGTTCCTAAGCAATTTTAACCTGTAGTGCCAATTAATATTATTGCCGCTGTAGCACTAAAACTGCAGCTCTTCAACACCTCTTGTTTTGCTATGATGTCACACATGCAATCGTAGTAACCCGTTAGTATTGCAGTCGGAACACCTTCCCTTGTGTGCTTTAGTAGATATGGATATCCAAAACTGAGCATCTATTGCTCTTATATCTTCTGGGTGGAGCAACAGACTTTGGGGCATGAGGATATTGACTGGGTGTGGTTTCCCCTCCACTAGGGTTGTCTGTGTGTCTATCTGTCTCACTCTCTCTCTCTGTGTCTCTCTCTCTCTATTGTGTAGGTTATTTATGATATGTTCATTTTTGGGGTTTTAATTGGTTTTTCCCTTCCTGATCGTTTGTTTCTGGAGATGTCCTTTTGAGTGCAAAGAAGATCTTCATTATTGTTAGGGTTTTATCTTGTCCTATTCACCCCTCCCTCTCTGTCCTCATGTTGCTATGGTGCTATTCACCAGGGGAACCAGTGTCCTTTTGTTAATGTCCGTACTCGTACTGTTAAAGGTGTTGTTTATATGGAGCTCTCGTTCTAAAGTTGTTGTTTACCTGGCAGTTTTCTTGTTATGTTTTTTTTTTATCCAAGCCTCTTGTTATGTTGTTATTTACCTGGAGCTCTTGTTGTTATTGTGTTTCACAGGAGTATGGCAATACATGCTGGAGTCTGTTTGACTGGCTACACTACAGATGGAATGGTGATGAGTTGGAAATGCATGCACACACATACACAAGCGTACACGCACACACATGCACGCGCGCGCACACACACACACACACACACACACACACACACACACACACAGCTGTAGCAACTGCATATTCACTCCAAGTACAGTGAATGATAAGTACCTCCATGCAATGTTATATATGCCTCAAGCTATCTCATCCATATAATTATCTCACTTCAAAGCTATGACTTGGGTTCGACTAATGTTTGTGAGGTGCAGTAGTTGGTCTAAGGGCAGGTAGATAGTGGAGATGGGGGGGAGAGGGGGGGGAAGGTGGGAGGGGCAGTAATTAGCTACAATTGGTTGATTCATGATTGCACGAGTGCTCTGGGCATTTGGCACTTTTCTAGCCACAGTAGTAGTTAGCTGAGATGGTGGGGATTGTGTTAATGCCCTCCAGTTGGGCCAAAATGAGACTGTCTTGGATGGTGACAACTCCACCATAGCTGCACCCTTTTTTTGGCTGGTCATTGTTTATCACACACTGGTGGAGGATTATATGCCCCCCTAGCTACCTGACATATCTGTGAGAGTGGATAGTCTAATGGCAGTAATCTCAAGTATCATAAGATGTTCTGTGGTATCCATAGCAACAGAAATAGTAAAGAGGTTTGTTTGGTCTGAAAAATTTATACTTTGCATAGAATGTGCCTACTTTGAAGAGCAAGTTTCATTTTGTTTGATTCTTCACATGCATACTCACATACGTAAGAATCAGGAAGAGTGGAGCCAGATGTGGTCAGGATTTAGAAGGGAAAAAAAAAGAATGAAAATGCAAACTAAAAAAAACAAGCTTGAAGTGTATCAAGCATAACTCGCTCACTGTAGCTAAAACTCACCACTGGCGCTTTCCAGTTGCCAAAGAATGTGTTTCTCTGCTTTTTTTCTGGAGGAAGTAGCTAGGCCATGAGATATATATTGGGGGTATTTTGGAAGGGAAAAGAAACCCCACATTGGGATTGAACATCCTCTTCAGCTTGGGAACCTGTGCCTTAACCACTGCTCCATTTAGGTTATTAAGGCTCTTTTTTTTGTATAGAAATATGAATTCCTATTTACCTCACCCGGGTGCCACTTTCGGGGGGGAAAATGTTTGGCCTACGACACTCACCATATCAAACTACATATATCCTCTGATTTTCACCTTACCAGGTGCAATACTTTAGGAAGAGGTGCGTGACAAACAGATGTCCGGAATTGTGCCCACAATATAATTTTGCTTGAACATTCAATACATTGCTGGGATAATTATGTGAATTAAAAGTAATCTAATTGGGGAATTAATCATTTGGGAGTGATCTCATTGTGTGAATGGTCTAAATAATGACACCATCTATACCTCAGGAAAATGAATAGCGGATAGTCGGTTTCCCACAAAACATGTGAATATTTTTTCCTTGGTAAAAACATTCATTCCAGATGGAAAAATATTCATTCCTAACAGAACATATTATAAATGGGGGGGACGGGGGAAAACAAATATTCTTCTGGGGAATTCGTCTGGGGAACAAATATTCAGAGAAAACAAATATTTGTTGACACCGGTTACGTAACGACAAGTTGTATATTTTAATTTGTGATCTAATTATTGAATACTAACAACCCAAAGTATTTACTACGGACTAGCGAAAAACCCCTCTGGGCTGTAGTCACACGAATGTTTACTTTGATAGTATATATTATAGGCTTTTGAAACAAAGGTGAACATGTGATTAGGTAAGTATTTTTTTTAGAAGTACCATTTTTAGCTTTTTTTAGCCTTATATACAAAGAGTAAGAGGTGTGGCCAGGTGGGACCCACTCCATGTTATTCACAAAGTCAAGTCGTGTCTTCATGCCAAGTTTTAAGTTTGTAGCTCCATATTTTTTCTGGCAAAGGTACTATTTTTGGCTTCTTTAATACTGTAAGGGGTGTGGCCATATAGACATGCTTATGGCACTCCTCTGGTGACACTGATTCTAAATATATATGTATATATGGGTTTGGGGGTCTAACTTTAACCGTTCATGCGTGAATCGCGGATACACAAAAACACTGACAGACTATTTGTACTTTATAGTATAGATAACAAATTCCATGCCACAAGGGTTTTCAAAACGAACAACATTAACACTTTCTCTTTGCTTTGCCTTTCTTGTCACCTTCCACTTACTTATCTCTTCCCCTGTGACCTCCCCCCCTAACCACACATTCCTGCCTAACCACACCCCTCCCTACTACAGAAACAGTAGCTTGTGGAAAAAGACCAACGCTGGTCTGTCCTCCAGGAACACAAGGAGACAGAGGATGATGACATACATACGGTCGACCAGAGCTCTCTTCAAGGCACAGGCCATTCCTGAGAGAGAATTTGGTGAGTTTATACTAGGATCTTGTGTTAGGGTTAGCTTTGCTTCACTACTGATTATCTGAGGGTTAACTTTTGATTTTTAAAATGGTTGGCAATCATTTAGATCTATTACTGTGCCCATATGCGGGTCGGTTGTGTGATTTGTGTTAAGGTTAGTGTTAAGAGTTAGTTAGCATTGTGCTATGGTCAAGGCATGAGTCTCCAGTGAGGTGGTCAAGATGATTGCTGCTGTCATTTCTTCGATATTCACTCGCTACACACCAAATCTTGCCTCCAAGGTCATCGCCATGGCCACTATCTAGAGCATAGTGCTTAAATATCCACATGTGAAAATATTAAGAGATGTTCAAATAGTGCTAGTGATTAAGATATTATTAAAATATAATAAATAATATAATCTAATGCAAATGAGTCAATCTATGTTAACATCAGGAAGAAAAAAAAAGCCCAGTCCTGGATTTGAACCCAGGGGTTGGTACACAGCATTGACTGTATGTACTCCTGGGGTCATTATGTAGAGATAATTAGAACTGCTCCAAGTAAAAAATGGACCATGTGAGGAAACTGGACTTTGTAGATTCATGTCTGACACTTCCCATGTTTATCCTTGAGCCTAGTTAATGCTCAATGAAAGTGCTACAATGACTTCAAATGCTTGCCATAGTGATTACCCAAGCAGGTTTGTGTTTTGTCTAAAACCACCCCTGGCACATGTGATCATACCAAAATTAGTTTAGATTGTCCCAGTAGTTTTTAAGATTTGAACTAACTAACATGTAAGTATATATGTGTATGTGTATATATATTCATTATATATATATATTGATTATAGTTTGCTTAATTCTGCTAAACAATGAATTTTTTGAAATATTGATATAGCATTATCTTTCTTTCCTATTTTAAAGTAGTCCATTGAGAGAGCCTCGGTATGTTCTGTTCTCTCTACTTGAGAGTGATGGCTGAAGTTTCCTTTCCTTGATAATATTTTACCTCATCAGATATGCCCAACCCTTCAGCTGCACAAGTGAAGTTGGCTGCTTGGTTGGTAGTGGTGGTAGGAATTGCTGCATGTGGAAACTGTAGCCTGCTTCTTGGCTTTTTGTAATTTACTTGTTTACTTTTTATTTGGCGGGGAAAGAGATAGGAGGGGGAAACACTTGCCCTCAGAGCCAACGCCAATGCCCCCCAAAGAGATGTTTTTAAAAAGCAAATATGGTAAACTAGCAGCATGTACCTGGCGTTGCTCGGCCAATGTGAACATAAAACATTATAGAAGCTAGTCAAATTTTGGCCTGGTTGATCCTTTAATTAGCTTTTGGTAGACAATGCAACTTTCTGTGAGTGTGGCTATAACCTAACCACACTCATTGATGCACCTACATGCGGTTAATACACTTACTCTGTTACTTGGAGACCACATGCCAAATTTTGGCTGGTTTATTCTTAAATTAATTTTTTCTAGCCAAAAGACTTCCTGTGGGTGTGGCTGTGATAAATTACACACATTGCCACGCCCACATGCAATTGATAATATCTATCCGGTTACTTGGGGACCACATGCCAAATTCAGCCTGGTTTGTCCTTTAATTAGCTTTTGGCAGCCAAAACAACTTCCTATGAGTGTGGCTATGAGCACACCACACCCATTAACACACCCACATGTGGTCAATAATGCTCATCAAGTTTCTTGGAGACCACGTCAAATTTTTGCTTGGTGCTTCAATTAGCTTTTGATAGCCAAAATAACTTCCTATGGTTGTAGTTTTGACAAAACCACACCCACCCATTCCCACATGACACTCACTCGGTTGCTTGTAGTCCATATGCTAAATTTCAGCCTGATTGGTCTATGAATTTGCTTTTGGTAGCCAAATCCACTTCCTGTGGGTATGGTTATGATTCAACTGCACCCACATGTGGTCAATAATACTCACCCTGTTACTTGGAGACCACATACCAAATTTCAGTTTTTGGTAGCCAAAACAACTTCATGACAAAACCACACCCATTGCTATGCCTACACATTTAATAATGCCCACCCAGTTCCTTGGAAACTACATGCCAAATTTCCGCCTGGTTTCTCCTTTCATTAGCTTTTGATAGCAAAACAATTTCCTGGGGGTGTGGCTATAACTAAACCTCAACCTGATATAGTCAGTAATGCTTACCCACGTACTTGGAGACCACACACCAAATTTTGGCCTGATTTATCTTTTCATTAGACTTTGGCAGCCAAAACAACTTCCTGTGTGTGTGTGGCTAAAAACCCCACACCCGTTGTCACACCCATACATGCTTAATAACGCTGATCCAGTTTCATGGAAACCACATACCAAATTTCAGCCTGGTTGGTTATTTGATTAGCTTTTGATAACAACAACTTCCTATGGGTGTGGCTATGACCATATCACACCCGAAGTGGTTAATAATGCTCATCTGGATAATTGGAGACCACATGCCAAATTTCGTTCTTATTGATGTATTGATTAGATTCTGGTGGCTAAAACAACTTCTTGTGTGTGTAGTTATGATGAAAGCCACACCCATTACCACATGCATATGCTGTTAATAATACTCTCCTGGTTACTTGGAGACCACACACCAAATATCGGCCCTTTTTAGTGAGATTGTTCGGCTGTGATGCCTACACACACACACACACACACACACACACACACACACACACACACACACACACACACACACACACACACACACACACACACACACACACACACACACACACACACACACACACACACACACACTAACCAAAATATATAATATATATTGATCTTGGGTATATATTTCTGGTATAGCATTCAGACTAACTAAAAGGTCCAGGAAAGGCGCCTGAACAGTTGCCTTTCTGATGCCTTTCTGATGATTTGATTTTACCCATTTTTTAAGATCTTTTGTTTATCACTATGATCCCAGTTCAATTTAACTGACCTGACCTAACCATAGTGATTGTACTGGTGATAAAACCTGAGTCATCATTGATAATATGGTCTTGTTCATATTATTAAACCCTCCAGTATTAGCAATGACCTTATCCCTTCATTAATAATGTGATAAGTTATTAACCCCTACAGTACCCACCATATATTAATCCTACAAGCTGTGGTGGTCAGGTGATCACATTCCAATAGCTACAACCGTCAGTGACTTTACATTCAAGTGGAATGAAACCAGAAATAAATAAATCCCATTCTTTTTCTTTTGGGAATTGGGAATTGATATCCAGTCCTAGATATAAGCTCAATGAAGGAGCGCACACAGCCTTCATCGTGGAGTCACTGCTGGTCCACAATTAACCCCAAGATGTGTAATTGGCCAATTAACTTCCCACAATGACTGTAGATCCATATTTGTGGTGTGCAGTTGGAGGGTTGAGTGCTACAAACAGCTGCTATCCAAATGTGCTAGATCAAAAATTAGGGCAAGGAACTTGTAGCAACATAAACTTCAGTTGCCCCTCCCTCCCTCCCTTGCCTGGGTGCTGAAGTGCCATTGTCTAACTGTGTGGACTATGAATTATTGAGGCTTACAAATCAGATGACATTGAACATGTCTACCACAAGTTTGACAAGAAGTGCTACAATATATTTTGTATTAGTGAATGTAATCAGCTATTTTTTGTATATAATAATTACTTTCAGTGGCAAATTTACTGACTACAGGTTAATTTTTATTTGCACTTTTTTAAACCCTTTTCTCTCTCTCTCTGTGATGTTGGTCCAGTGTGGTCCATATAGAGTTATTGTCAACAGTCAAGTCGACTTTCCTGGATCCCTTAGTTAGTCTGAATGCTATACAAGAAATATATACAAGATGTACTTTCAACTAATGTAGGGCCAGCTCCAGAGCTGACAGCCACACCTGTGGATGGCCCCTCAGCTCTGGTATTGGTCAGGCAGTTCAAATTACATCTTATATTAGCCAGGAGATGTAGAATGGTAACAGTTTCTCATGGGGGCACATCCAGACCCTTGCTACTCAATGCCAAGCCAGACGAGTCTGACAGAAAAGATGAAAGTAAATACTATTTGTCTATACCAATCTCAAAATATTGTTGACTCTTTACCAAAATATTATTTAAAAATTGAATTATTTATTATCATTCATTTGTTGGAATAAATTTATTTTATTTTGTTTATTTATTTAATTTTGTTGGAGTGTGAAGTACACTTCATGAATCACTATGATGGGCCAGACAAAGGAACATGAAGTTGGCATTGATCCAGTGTGTCCCCATAGAGCTATAGTCAACCTACTTCATCCTGTCTCAACCCAGTGTGATCTTGATCCAGTGTGTGTCCCTATAGAGCTACCAGCAAGCTACCTGGCAATGCCCGGGTTAAGTTGTCAAGAGTACATAGTTCAAGCTTATTGTGTACTTTATTATGTTCAAAGTATATACATAGTCCAAATTGGCTTCTTTCTCTCAACACAATGCTCTCTGGTAGACAATGTTCTTCGTCTTTCCTCCTGGCACCAGGATGGAGAGGCCTCTGCTGGAGCCGACCCTGGAGCATCCAACGTAGAGTTGTCTGTGCAAGAAGCAGGGCTCCAGCAGTCCAGGCCGGCTACCTTCAGAGTCTGTCCCTGGGACTTGTTGATGGTCATGGCGTAGGAGAGGCAAACGGGAAACTGCAGCCGCTTGAACTCGATGGGGAAGTCCGACGGAATAATGGGAATGGAATCCTCGGAATGAAGGCGTCTTCGCCCTTGGCGCAGCCAGTCATGATGGTGGCCTGGATGATGTTAGGCATGAGAGCCTTGACAATGAGCCGTGTTCCATTGCAAAGCCTTGGAGCATCCAAGTTGCGAAGTAGCATGATTGGTGCCGACACCTTCAGGTTGATGACATGAGGCGGAACGCCGGAGGGTTGTTGGAAGTGTAGAAATTCTGCCAGAAACTCCACGACCTGGCTGTCATGCACCGGCATGTCGACCGACAGGTACTGCCTCCGGGCACCTGGCAATCTGGCCAAGATTCTGTCATTGACCTTGTCCACCATGTCGTTCAAGGGTGCCAGTATGGCAAGTTCAGACAGGTAGTTTGGGTCCTTGCACTTCTGGACAAAGTCAGGGTAGACTTTATTCAGCAGACTGTCATACTGAGACACGACGGTGCCGAACCCCTCGGGGATGCCCAACTCTCCGTTGGAGTCGAGGGGAAGCTTGCTTTCTCCCACATTGAGAAGGGGTCTCAGAGAACCTCTTGGCATTCTCATCATTTCCCATCAAGGTCACTCTCATGTTCTCGTGCAGCTGGAGCTGGTGCCGCTGAGGCCAGAGCGGAGACGCCTTGAGGCAGGCGTTCAACTCGTCGGCCGGGGTGCCCTTTGGTATGATGGGCAGGGTCTGCCTGAAATCGCCCGACAACAGGACCGTGACGCCACCCATGAGCCTGTCATTGCCTCTGATGTCCCTCAGGGTCCGGTCGAGGGCCTCCTTGTGCGCCATGGTGCGCTCATCGTAGACGATAAGCTTGCAGGTCTTGAGGATCTCGGCCGGTCCAGTGCCCTTGCTGATGTTGCAGACCGGCAAATCTGAGGTAGCCAGGTTCAACAGTAACTTGAAGGTCAAGTGGGCAGTCCGCCAGGCAGCAGCGTGGCGGCGATTCCCGATGATGCGACAGCCAGCGCGATCTCACCCATGACGCCGCGGACGTAGGCCAGGATCAAGTTGATGACAAACGTCTTGCCCGTCCCTCCGGGTGCGTCCAGGAAGAGCATCTTGCCCTGCTGCTGCTCGACCGATGTCTTGATGGCCTTGTAGGCCTTGTGCTGCCCTTTGTTCAAGCGCACCTCGTTGGTGGGGACGAATTGCTGCAGGTTTGCCACATCGTACGACCTCTCCCTGAGGACTTCTCTGGAGAAGCTGGCAGTGGCGTTTCTCTGGGGCACATCCAGGCCAAACATCTCTATCCCCCGGCCAGACATGGAACAGACCTGGTCGTCAATCCTGCACAGAGCCTCGTTGTACATGGCGTCAGTGAACGTGATGTCGACGTGGGGCTCCCTCCTTTGGGCCTGGTAGAGTATATCCTCTGTCATGTAGTCCCTGTGCCTGACCCAGAGGCCCTTGGGATCCGAAGGGTTGCAGCACGAAAGGATGATGCTGAACAAAGTGCGCAATCGGTGCAGCACCTGGCAGATGATGGCCTCCTCCATGGTCTTGTGCCAGTGGTTGTCGTCCTCCAGCAGGCCCCTCTGATGGCAGGCTTCCCTGTAGGTCTCGCACATCCTGCCGTCGACTGTCTTCAGGTGCTCGAACGATGTCGGCCCCACCACGACATGCAGCATCCTCAGGTAGAAACACTCTGCGTTGGATGGGTGGACAGTGTAGACGCGGCCGAGGGCGTCAGAGGAAAGATGCCGGGATGGCCAGGCTCAGGAGTGCCCCGAAGCCTTCTCTTGAACTTGTTGGAGGCCCAGGTGTAGTACTTGGCCACATCGCAGTACAGCAGGGTCCTTGCAAACTCGTCGGTCTGGCAGAGCGAGAAGAACCCTGTCAGTTTGGTCTGACGTCGCTCGGCAACTCGCTGCCTTGCAGTCTCCTCTGTGAAGTAGATTCTCTCTCCTTTCTCAAGATGGACATCAAGATGCATGCCGGTCGGGGTCCTCTCGTGCACTGGGAACGTGAGCAGCCGCCAGACTGCCTCGTTCGAGCTTATGTACCTGCCGTTCAGGTAGTTCGTGACCTCGTCCAGACGATTGTTGTCGTCGTCCAAGGAGAACACGGCCTGGTCGCTCCCCTTGTTGACATACTTGAGTACGTACTTGATGGACTTGACAGAGACGCAGAGTTCCACGTTGATGTGGGCATCAAAGATCCTGGAGAGGAGAGGATTGTACGGAACGATCCACTGGTTGTCCATTTCCATCTCCCTGTTTCCCTGTCTGATCTTGACTGTGTGGCCTTCCTGTCCAGGCGCCTGTCTCCTGTACAGCGGGTACTGGTCCTGGCCAGTCTGCGTCTCTTCCAGAAGTTGCCTCGGGAACTTCTTGGTGCACTTGCCGTCCTTCATGCAGGGGTCGTTGGGGTTGAAGCGGCCGCAGGAGCTGTGGAACATGCACTTGGTGATGATGGCGTGCAGAGCTGGGTCTCTCTCGACGTCGGGAATCTCGGCAGAGATGAGGGAGTCAATTTGGTCACGGGGAATCCTGTTTGTAAGCCAGACCAAGAGATGAAGGTGGGGCAAGCCGCACTTCTGCCACTCGATGCTGTATAGGAAGCACCTCACCTTGAAGGAAAACGTGACTTTTAGCAGTGGTTAAATATTGTAGAGGCAACTGTGAGAGGAAACTTATGGGTCCGAAGATCTCTCCCTTCCTGATGAGCTCCATCAACTTGACCACTTTCTGCCTGAACACCCTTGCCGTCATGTCGTGCCTGTCCGAGGGCGACTGGCCTGGGAAGACGGCCTCCTTCATCTTCGGCCACCCCTGGTTGGCGGTCATGGTGAGAAAGATGTCGGGTGGGCCGTAGACTTGAACGTAGGTCATCCCGTCCTGTGTGAATTTGGTGATGTATCTCTTCGAGTTGGTGAAGGAAGACGGCATGATTGAGATGCGACCCACATTGCCTGGATCCCCCTCATTGGCCAAGGCGTCCCTCAAGTGTGCGTACTGTTCGACCCTCAGCTTGTCTTGATTGAACCTGATGAAGTTGAGACGTTCATTCTCCACCTAGTTAGATTGACTAGTTAACATGGAGCAGAGCAGTACGTTCAATTTTGTTTACCTTTGCAAACATGTCGACCAAGAACTGGTGAAGAAGGTTTCTGAAATGCAGCAAGGCGTTGTCCTCTCCCTCCCTGACCATGATCCTGTAGGCGTAGTAGTTGTTGCAGCTGATGGTCTTGCCGTTGGTGTATTTGACATCAAAGTTGTAGCCGTCTTGTCCTCTCCAAAAGATGAGGGGATACTGAAGATTGTCATAAGCCCTACGGATTGATGGAAATTTTTATCTGGGTACACGCAACAATTACAAAACATTACTTAAAGCTCAATTTCATGTACCCCGGAGGCTTACCTATGGGTCTCAGACACATACTTCAGTGTCCCGGTGCTGTCACGGTTCTCGAGGATGATGTCGCGTTTGCCGTGCTCATCCCCAACAATCAGGAAGGCGACCTCATCGGTGGAAGGGGCATTGAAGCGGCCTGGATGTTCTCCTTGAGGTGCCCTGTTTGCGTGAATGTGAACTCTCATCTCCCTCGTCATCTTTTCCAGAGCCGTCTTGAATCCTTTGACATAGGCATTTGTCTCGTGTAGCATCTCCTGGAGGTCGAAGATCAGCTCCTCGTTGAGTCCCTGTTGGATGGAGCATCGCAAGCCGGATTGCTGGTGGTGATCTCCCATGAAATAAATCTGGAGAAACTGCTGCGCTTGGCCAGCAGCAGATTGCATTGAGCCGATCTTGTGGTACACCTGGCCTGAAGCCCAAAATGTTGGCATCCATCCTCGTGTGCCGGCATGGTTGACATCCTCGCCGCCAAACGAAGTCATCTGGAAGCAGCTCTTGTACTTCCTGGCATTGGTCAGAAATTCCCTGGACCTGGGATGCAGGCCAGACAGAAGAGACTTGAGGGGCTCAGGAGGAGTCCCAAGAGAAGGCAGCTTCACCTTTCCTCCAGTGCAGCACATGCCTGGTGTCTCACCTGTCCATTTCAATGCTTTGCAGTGAGGGCATTTGACGTCACCCATCTTTCCAATCTTGACCATCGGATCATTGACATAGTCAATTGTGGGGTCGTAGTTGAAAGCAGCCATGCGCTTATCCTGCCACACTCTCAGTCTTGAAGCTCTGATACGTCCTTGATCGGAGGTCCTGTGAGAAGAAGTGGCTTCGGGCATCTCTCTGGCACGGGCATCAGCACTTCTTGACCTCAAGCTTGCAAGACAGCTGTCTCTGGCCTCTTCAGACTCAGTGGCTCGTCCAGTAGCCACCCTTGACCTTGTGTTGGCAAGACGGGCCTCCCTTGCCTCTGGAGTCTCTGTAGCTCGTGCACTGGCCTCTCTCGACCTCAAGCTCGACAGCCTGGCCTCTCTGGCCTCTTGAGACTCGGTGGCTCGTCCAGTAGCCACCCTTGACCTCGTGTTGCCAAGACGGGCCTCCCTTGCCTCTGGAATCTCTGTAGCTCGTGCACTGGCCTCTCTTGACCATAGATCAGCCAAACGTAAATCTCTTTGTTCGCTGGATTCTGCATCTCGAATTCCATGCATGTGCACGGCAGCAGGAGTTCTCCTTTCCAATGCTGAAGCTGATCTCCTTGCAGGTGTTGCCCGGGGTGGTCCCACTGGCCTTGGTGGAATAGAAGTAGCTCGTGGGGGTGGCGGGTAGGGAGACGGCGGTGCTGGTTGTTGTTCTCTGGGCAGTGCTGACCATGGAAGAAGAGGAGCAGTGTGGGGTGGTGGTGCATGAGTAAAAATGCCTGGTGGAGCATGAGGCAAACTTCCTGGTGGACCAACCTCGAAGGAAAGATTCCTCCTCACAGATGGCGAAGCTGTAAAATGAGGTAACATCAAAGTAAATAAAAATGTAAAGAAGTAGTTGTTTGTTTTACCTCGGCAGTCATCTGGCCTGTCTGGTTGTTTTGGAGTACTTGCCAATGGTGAGGAAACCTCATGCTTGGTCCCTGTTCCATCCTTTGTGGGAGTCGGCATTCGCCCAAAAGTATCAGAAAGGTTTTCAACTTGATCTGGCCTTAGGGGCAAAGGAACATCTCGTGTTGCCATTGGTGGCCCTGAAGCACCTGCAGTTGGTGGTGCACTGGTTGGCCAAGAAGGAACAGAAGAAGCTCAAGTAGGGCTGCCTCACTTCGTTTGGCATATCTGAAAAGTCGCGACCTCTGTTTCGACCTCTAAATGACCTCCGATTTTGGATTTGACCTGATCCGATCCCCCATTTATGGTCATTTTAAGTGGGGTCTCAGGAATGAAACTTTTTGATTGAAGGCCTCCTTCTGCCTGAAACTGGCGCTTTTTGACTTTTCGGACAAATTCAGCTTTTAAAAATTTTCCTGATTTAAACTGGAGTAGCCACTGGGCCTAAAACCTTCCTTGCCACCCCCTTGACCTTCCCTGGAAGTTTGAGGGGGATTCATAATAGTGTTTGCACACAGCAATCTAATATAGGTACATAGGTACATAGGTACATGCAGACGAAGGGAAATATACTGTAAGATAGTCAACCTACTTCAACCTGCCTCAACCCAGTGTGATGTTGATCCAGTGTAGTTCCCCGTAATTTAAAAAAAAAAAGTCTATATGGAGTAATTAGAAGTATGTGAAGTCATTAGAAGTTTCACTAGTTTGAAGGATTATGTACTTTTGACTGTTTTCTATTTATATATGTTGAATTTTAATAAGGTGATGCAGTTGGATTTCTTTATCAGAGAAGTAATATCACTAATGTCTTGTTTGTATCGCTTGTAGCAGAGGTCACAGGTGAAAGTTCAGAGGAGGGTGGGGAGGAGGAGCTTGAACTCCCCTTCAAGCATAAGCCCCTGTGGGCACATCACTCCTTCCTGTGTGACCTTGATGACCCCACTTCCAAGCATACCTCGACCTCTGTCGT
>OZ017780.1:13655158-13757658 GCA_963969325.1 Lycopodina hypogea | reverse complement strand
GGTCAGGTCATATATGCACACAAAGTTTTCAGTTCTCTAGGTCTAATGATTTCAATGGTTCCATTTGTCTATTCCAGGTTCGTGCAGAGTAAATCCCATAAACATCCTAAAACCTTGCCAATTGGCCCAACATGTCTAGACTCTGTCTAGGGCTGAATGGTGGACAGAAAGTATTTAGATAAGGTCTCTATGATTCTATTTTGTCACTACCAGGTGCAGAGCAAACCACATAAAGATCACATATTCTTGTAAATTGGCCCAACATGTCTGGATTCTGTTAAGGCCTGAATTTTGGATGGATTCTCTTTACTATTTAGATGAGGTCTTCATGATTCCATTTGTCAATACCAGGTGTACAGTAAACCCCACAAGAATCCTCCGAACCAACCCACAAGAATCCTAGAACCTAGCTAATTGGCCTGACCTGTGTGAACTGTCTGAAGGCCTGAATGGAAACTCTTTACTATCTGGTGAAGTGTTCATGAATGATTTCACAAATCATTAACCATGATAGAATACCCTAATTCCAAGCTAAGCTGGGTATTACTGCTAGTATATAATACTTTTGATAGTATTTGATGATTGCACTATTTTCAAGGACTCAGTGAAAGTACTTTTACTTATATCCTCAAATAATTCAATTATTGTAAGTATTATAAAAGTCCATAGACAGGAGTGTCTCTGTGTCACCAATTTCAATTCATTAAACATTTAACTGCGAATGCATTAGAATACTGGTCCATCAAATTTTGTCTAGTAATTTAATTCTTGCATTTTTCTGATTGATAGTTGACATCTTTCATTTCATATTTTCCACTCCCCTCCTTCCTTTTCCTAGTTGTCACTGTGGGCACTCTACCTAATTTGAATCATGGAGTTGGTGGGCAGTTGCAAATACTGTCAGCAACAAAGTTCAGAATTGAGATGTTCTCCTATGATGGATAAGCACCAGGTGAGCTATAGTACTGGTATCACTTATGGTTCTATCTAAGTCGTTATTGTCATATTATTATTTATCCACCTCAGAGAAACACTAAACATTAATTTAATCGCTATACTCCAAATTTTAAAATATCGCATTAGATAAGAAAAATTATCAGAGAGATTAAGGAGACCTTGAAAATGGCATGTGAAAGTTTAAGTCTACCACAACTTTTTTCACCTTAATTTTCTTAACAAATTCATTATCTTATCCTAATCCTTTTGTTATTATTGTAGAGTGTATTATTATCACACACCTCAAATATTTAGGTATCATGCTTAAATTGGCTAATTTAAAACAACAACAAAAGAAATCCCTTGTGCATGTTATTTTTATATTGTCTCTTAATTTATTTCCTCTTTGAACTGCTACAATGTTTGACATGAAAATATATTTGCGTGAAGAAGGTATTAAGAGAGATAAGATGAAATATTTGTATTGATCTAGTTTCATCTATATCAACAAAGTGATCTATTTCTTCCGACGACCCCCTCCCCTCCATTCCCTCCACCGTTAAGGAGTTGGGGGGGGGGGGGTTTATTCGCAAAGGAAAGTTTACAGTAGGAAATGAGTATGACTGTAATGGAGCAATTGAATTCACTTGCCTGTTGGGAACACAGTGTGTGACGTTGGCTCTTTCACACTCTGGTCTCAGTCTGCTGGTGTTTCTTCACCCAATTAGAGATTCCTCGGACACTCTTTGTAAAGAGTTTTTGTGTTTTTTATGCTATTTTCATAAATAATTATTATTATTATAAAATCAACAACACCGAAACACAAGAATTTCTTACAAAGAGAGCCCGAGGAATCTCTAATTCGGTGAAGAAAACACCAGCAGACTGATACCAGAGTGTGAAATTACCAACATCACACACTGTGGTCCCAGCAGGCATAGTGAACTCAATTGCTCCATCACCATCATATACATTTCCTACTGTGAACTTTTCTTCGAGAATAAACCCCCTTCTTACGGTGGAGGAATGGAGGGGAACCGTTTCTGGTATTTTCTTCATCCAATTGGAGATTTCTCGTACACTCTTTGTAAGGAATTTTTGTGTTTATGTTATTGTATTTTTATAATGATAATATGTATTTATGAAAACAGCATGACCAAACTAGAATACATTATTGCATTTTCATATTTTCTACTGTTGGTGATAATTATATTTACATGGATATTCCAGATGTTACTACTACTATTACTAGAGCTGCTTTTAAAATGTGTGTACAGGCATTTCTGTTTTATGTAAGACCTCTAGGACTGTATTACAATATTGTGGCTTGATTGTATGTGATTTTTTTTTAATTACTTGATTAATACCATTTTGTTGTCAAGTTTAGGTTCCAATGGAGTTCCTCCCTCTACTCTGACAGTAAGTACATGTGTATAGATAGATTATTATTATAAATTATAAAGAGTTTGAACATCTGTTAATAGCTGTAAATATTGTGGAATATGAGTATATTATATTAGTTGTTAGTTTGGCTATCCAACTATCTATAGTACACTATGACTTATTTTTAAAATAGCTCATTCTATCAATATTTTTTTTAATTTCCTGCAATTATAGGATATGGGAACAACTCCACCTTTACCTCCTCCAGCACCAACATGTTAGGCCACAACATGCTCTCTCTCTCTTCCTTCCACACTCACTACCACCACATTGTATGTTTCTGGGGAAAAAAAAAAATTCTAAAATTATTTTATTTCAATATCCCAGTTATTAAAAATCTCCATTATTCCTGAACATAATTTTTATACTATTATAAGTTGCACCTTTTTAAAGAAAAATCTATTGTGTGTTTTTGTTTTGGAATATCCCTATATACATCTGTGTCCATATAAACAAGGTGGTAGTTCTCTTTAGGATTATTGTATATGTGCACAACTAATAAATATAATTATGTATTAATAATTGTATTGATAGCTCATGATTAATATGCTACTTCCTTTGAAGTTCAATTTGAACATTTAATGAATCGCAGTGTTTGGTGGCCATGACAACGGTGAGGTGTTACACCATTCATTGCAGCTAGCCTGGATTGTGGATAGAATGTCTCATAGCATCTCCTTCACCCTGTTGGGATGCAGAGCACCAATCCTAGGTGGGTTATGAAAATGAAGACATCTCTAGCATCACACATGTAGAAATAATTACTTGTAATGTTATAGTTGGTGGCCAAATATGTATGTAAAGAAACAATATCTATCCTTCGATGGAAGTGTTAAAGAGATTTTATGTTATTTTGAGAAATTAGTTTATTTCATAACTCTCTGTTTCTTCCCCATGTCTGTAGATTTTATACTTGTAAATTTGTATGCGTCCCTATCAGAATACTACATTTTCCTCCTTATTAATACTTTGCATTACACTACCAATTATGCTCACTATGTTGTACCTGATTTGCAAGAGTAAAAATTACTGGCATAAAAATATAGTCATTGCCTAAGAGAAACTAGCTTCCCTTCTGTTAGTGGCAGTTTATATGCAACATATTTGAAATAGTATCAATTATTTATGCTTGGTAAATGAAGTTATAAGCTGCATAAATATATTAATGATTTTTGCCAAAGTAGTATATATCAACATATATTATGATCATAAGAAGGTCATGAGGACATGCATATTTATGTGCTGATTGAAAGGTTATGATGTAATATGTATGTGATAGATTGGGTTGACATCTTTTATGACATAATAACAGTAACTTTTTATAAGTTGCTTCATTATTTATGACTTTATTATTTATGACTTGACTTGGATTGCTCTGTAAGCAAATGTGGACCATACATTTTATATTAACTAATAAAATGAAAATGTTTTATTTCAATTAAGTCTTTTTTATTCAGAATTGCACCAAATAAGTTTACAATACAAAAGTGATGCGTCACCATTTAAAAAAAAAAATTCTTTTATTTGTTATAGCATTGCCCAGTATATGGATTTTGGTTTGAGTGGTAGTACTACTCGCACTTCAATGGACAGTGCAGATGTGACTATCGCCTGAGTGGATAACTCCAGGGAAGCCAATGCAGTGGACTAACACTTATGACATAGGGTCCAAGTATGTTGCTTAGCTATGGTAGGTAAACTTCAATATATGACATTCAGAAGCTAATTACAGTAGCCTTTAATGAAGAAAAAAGGCAATGTCTGTAGGTACCGAGGATGGGAGATTGACCCCTCTACTGTGCTATAACCTCTAGCAATTTCAAATATTGAAGGAGATTTAGTATGCATGTGTTTAAAAGAAAGATGTTATTAATAGTGGATATGGTCCCACTAATTATCCAGGAAGTGAAATGCTATATGATGACAATGATCCTATTGCTGCCAAGTACTGTAACTTCACTTTGGAGCACCCCATTACACAGGAATCAAAATATCGATCACATTGCATACCAATCTCTCTTTCATTCTCTCACTCTTTCTCTCTCTCATTCTCTCTTACTCTCTTTTTCTCTTTCTCTCTCTCTCTCTCTTTCTCTTTCTATGTTCTTAGTATAAAAATGGAATTTTCTGTGTGTTTGTGCCCTAGCCCTAGTCCTAGCCCTAGTGTGAGTGCATGAGTGCATGCATGCATACATGCTTGACCATGTTGTATGTATGTCCTTGCATTATGGCCAAATGGCTTGATGGACCGTGATATGAGACTTTGCAAGCATGACCCTTGATAATCTGGTTAATTGTTCTCCCCGAAGAAATATAAAATTGGTTCCACTGGTGGGTAAAATGGAATTAAAATTGTCCACACAAAGAGCATAGAGAAACAATGGCCCATGGCGAAGACATAATTTTACTAAACAGGAACACCTGGGCTAGAATCCAGGTCTAGGTTGTTGTTCCCTCTCCCCCCCCCACACACTTCTTTCTTTCCTTTTTTTTTTTTTTTTTTTTGGGCTCCTTTATTTTCTTATTTTCTCCCTTTCCTTTCATTCTTCTCCCACATCCTGTGTGCAATTCTGGTCATCACATAAACAAAGCCTTGGGAGATCTAGCTTCAGTCAAAGATACCTCACTCTAAACTAACCACACTTGAATAGGAGGTTGATAACAATGTTTCAAGGCAAAATAGTCAACATTGTCTACCAGCCGGCTTTGCAATAATGTACATGTCATTCGATTTATATTTAGACTTGCCTCTTCTCCCATATATTTTCAATTGTAACTCATGCAGCCATGTGTTTTCCCCAAAAATGAACCTGCAATGCTGGTTGCATGCCTGCTTATAGGTTGCTGTTGAATGAATGAATCCACAAGATCTAAAAATGGTGTTTTGAGTTGCTTCAATTATTGGCTCCAGCAATGACAGACATACTCCACTAGTATATATATATATGCCCTACTATATACAGTTTGTAAGTGTCTGTCTGTCCTTAAGTATTTCTACTTCTAAACAGGAATACTAAATTTTTATGGTATATTGGCCATGAGAGAAAAAAGGAATTCAAATTTCCATATTCTATATAAAAAAATCCTAAGCAACCACAACAGCAAATTGTTTAAGTCACAGGTCTCCAAAGCTTACTTGTTATTTTTCCCTTTTCTCTTCCTATTCTTCTATTATATTCCACTCTATTATATTCCACTTTATTATATTCCACTCTATTATATTCCACTCTATTATATTCCACTCTATTATATTCCACTCTATTATATTTCACTCTATTATATTCCACTCTATTATATTTCACTCAATTATATTCCACTATATTATATTCCACTATACATAGTCTGTAAGTGTTTACGTGTCCGTAAGTAATACTACCTTTTCATTTTACAGTCTGTGTGTGTCAGGATAAAGTGCCAAAAATGGTCATCTCAGGGAGACAAAATGGAGCAGCTGCATTGAAAAAGATGGGGAAATTCAATTTAGCAGGGGTTGTATTGTATGTAGTAAAATGCACTGTCTACTTTCAGTTGGGCAAAGCCCCACAAACATGCACAAACAAAATTAAGTAAAGAGTTAGATCTGATTCAATCCATCCGGCCTAATGTTCTGAGTGTAAAGGATCTGGCTAGCAAGACCACCAACTGTAGTGGCTGTCTGTGTCTGTATTTACTCCCATTAACTTGGCTAACATATTGAGCAAGCTCAAAAGATTGGTTACTGCGAGAGGCCAAAGGCCAACCAAAGAACTGTCCATCGGACTGGTTTTATTATATATGGATTGTTCAGAGTTTGAATGACTGAATAATGATGATGAATAACAACGAAGAGATGTATCAAGTCATTAATTAACAATTTATACTGGAAAGTGCATTCATCATCCACCACAATGAAATAGTAGGAGGTGTAAAAAATAAATTTTAGAATGCGGACATTATTAGAACTCGTACCAATGATGTCTTCTCTGTGAGTGGAAATAATGTGAACAGGAAGCTGAATAAAGTGTTTTTAATTATGTTGAGTTCATGGGTTTTGTGTACCTTTGCATCACCTTATTCATTCTCCTCTAATGTGTAAATATTACATAGTTTCTTTTCTGTCCATGACAATACATAGTGTGGAAGAATGGAGGAATAGAAGAGACATCATTTAGACATAATGTCCGATCAAATGGTATGTACATTTATTGGGAGAATGGTTGTGTGTGTGAGTGCATGGTGTATGTGTGGTGTGATGCATTTGTTGTTGTGGTATGTGTGTGTGTGTGTGTGTGTGTGTGTGTGTGTGTGTGTGTGTGTGTGTGTGTGTGTGTGTGTGTGTGTGTGTGTGTGTGTGTGTGTGTGTGTGTGTGTGTGTGTGTGTGTGTGTGTGTGTGTGTGTGTGTGTGTGTGTGTGTGTGTGTGTGTGTGTGTGTGTGTGTGTGTGTGGTGTGGGTGGGTTGGGTATGTCGGTGGGTGTGTGCGTGCCCTACCCCTACCCCTAGTGTGTGCATGCATGTCTGAATGGACCATGATATGAAACTTTTCAAGCAATGATTCTTAAGAACCAGGATAATTTTCTTCCTAAAAAAATATGCAAAAGACACCCTTGGTGGGTGAAATGGAATTAAAATTATCCTTACAAAGAGCATACAGAAACAATTGCCTGAAGGTGAAGGCATAATTTACTGAACAGGAACTCCTTGGTTAGAATCCTAATCCATGTTGTTATCCCCCCACCTTCCTTCAGTTCTTCTTTTCCTCTCCTTTTTTTCCCTTTCTCTTTTCTAAATTTTTATCTTTGTGGTCCCTTATTTCAATATTTTCTCCCTTTACCTTCATTCTTCTACCTCCCCCTCAAATAGGTGTTTTTAGGACCAAAAAATCGAAGGAAATCATTTATGAAGAGTGGCTTAGTTGTACAAGTCACAAACCTATCAAGTAACTTCTGTGGTGTACACCTTCCAGCCATCACATAAACAAAGCCTTAGGAGATTTAGCTTCAGTCAAAGAGACCTCACTCTAAGCCTGACCACACTTGAATAGGAGGTTGATAACAATGTTTCCAAGCAAAATAGCCAACATAATCTACCACCTGGCTTTGCAATAATGTACATGTCATTCGATTTATATTTAGACTTGCCTCTTCTCCCCTATATTTAGACTTGCCTCTTCTCCCCTATATTTTCAATTGTAACTCATGCAGCCATGTGTTTTCCCCCAAAACGAACCTGCTATGCTGGTTGCATGCCTGCTTATAGGTTGCTGTTGAATGAATGAATCCACAAGATCTAAAAATGGTGTTTTGAGTTGCTTCAATTATTGGCTCCAGCAATGCCAGGCATACTCCACTAGTATATATATATATACCCTACTATATACAGTTTGTAAGTGTCTGTCTGTCCTTAAATATTGCTACTTCTGAACAGGAATGCTTAATTTTTATAGTATATTGGCAAAGAGAGAAAAAAAAAAGGAATTAAAATTTTCTATATTCTATATAAAAAACCCTAAGCAACCACAACAGCAAATTGTTTAAGTCACAGGTCTCCAAAGCTTACTTGTTATTTTTCCCCATTTCTTTTCCTATTCTTCTTTCAGATCAATATATATATATATATATATATATATATTCAACTATATATAGTCTGTAAGTTTTTTACGTGTCCATAAGTAATACCACCTTTTCATTTTACTTTCTGTGTGTGTCAGGGTAAAGTGCCAAAAATGGCCATCTCAGGGAGACAAAATGGAGCAGCTGCATTGAAAAAGATGGGGAAATTCAATTTAGCAGGGGTTGTATTGTATGTAGTAAAATGCACTGTCTACTTTCAGTTGGGCAAAGCCCCACAAATATGCACAAACAAAATTAAGTAAAGAGTTAGATCTGACCCCTTCCATCCAGCCTGATGTTCAGAGTGTAAAGGATCTGGCTAGCAAGACCACTGACTGTAGTGGCTGTCTGTATTTACTCCCATGAACTTGGCTAATATATTAAACAAGCTGGAAAGGTGTGTTACTGCAAGAGGCCAAAGGCCAACCAAAGAGTTGTCCATCGGACTGGTTTTATCATATATGGATTGTTCAGAGTATGAATAACTGAATGATGATGATGAATAATAATGAAGAGATATATCGAATCATTAATTAGCATATATATACTGGAAAGTGCATTCATCATCCACCACAATGAAATAGTAGGTGTAAAAAATGAATTACAGAATACAATTTTTATTTAATCTTTGTTTTTAAATCCAATTAATATTTCAATGTATTAAAAAATAGTTTTCATCTTTTAGTTTAGTTAGGAATCATAATGTCCAAATATATGCAGGAATATATTAGCCTGCGTTAATTCTGTGTGTGTGTGTGTGTGTGTGTGTGTGTGTGTGTGTGTGTGTGTGTGTGTGTGTGTGTGTGTGTGTGTGTGTGTGTGTGTGTGTGTGTGTGTGTGTGTGTGTGTGTGTGTGTGTGTGTGTGTGTGTGTGTGTGTGTGTGTGTGTGTGTGTGTGTGTGTGCGCGTGCGCGTGTGTATGTAGTGTCACAGAGGTAGAAGTATGTCCTTATGCGATGAACATGAGTAGAACTTCTACCAATGATGTGTTTTCTGTGAGTGGGAAGAATGTGAACATGAATTAAAAAGTTAGCTTCACCTGGCCATTCACTACTAATAAGTAAGAGAAATGCAGCCCTTTTTATATTTTTTAAACATTGATAAGCATGTAATCCTATTAGCACTCTCCCCCCCCCCCCCTTTAAAGCTGAATAGATTTTTTTAATCTTATTAAATTTATGGGTTTTGTGTACCTTTGGATCACTTTATTCATTCTCACCCAATGTGTAAAGATTACATAGTTTCTTTTCTTTCCATGAGAATTTGACCTCGTCTTTAATTAATTCCTCAATATACATCCATGTTAAAAATTAATACTTTTTATGTACATTCCTAGTTATACTTAAGGTTTTTATAGTGGTCTTAAATTTTTTCCATTGTGGAAGCGTTAGATCTTTATCAAAATAGATAGTATTCCAATGGAGGAAAATTTATGCAGCAAATGCATCTTGAATGAAAAATTTGGTCCTTCAAAGATGTGATTTTCCGATGGAGGGGTTCCTCAAAAGAGGGACTACCATATTTCCAATTTTTTTTCCTTACTATATTGAACAGTCTCCTGATTTATATGTTGTAACAAATATTTCTGCAGCTGATTCAAACTGTGACTTGTCCTTTGACCCTGACAGAGCTCAATACTAGTGTGGGGGAATGGAGGAATAGAAGAGACAGAATTTAGACAATTAGTCCGATCAAATGGTGTGTCCATTTATTGGTCATGAAGGAATGACATGACGTTAATTGCCCATTAGGTTTCGCAAAATTTAATATCTGATTTCACTATGACTTAAGAATGAATGTGTTGGATAATGGTGGAATATGTGAGTGCATAGTGTATGTGTAGTGTGTTGTGTGATGCATGTGTTGTGTGTGCTGTGTGTGTGTGCGGTGTGTGTGCGTGTGTGTGTGTGTGTGTGTGTGTGTGTGTGTGCGTGCGGTGTGTGTGCGTGTGTGTGTGTGTACACATGTGCACATATACACATACAGACAGATACACACATACATGCATACATAAATAAATTAATAAATAAATATATATATATATATTTATATAAGTGGCAGATCCAGGGGAGGGGGGGGGGGGGGTGACATTGAGCATATGCCCCCTCCCTTTTCCTCAAAAAGTATAAGCTAACTAGCCAATTCACAAGGCACAAATTAGGAAAGAGAACCTGCAGGGTCATGTGTAACTATAGCATATTCAATGAATGGCAACCTCAGGAATCACTACAAATTTAGGAGAGATCAATCTCTAATAGTCTGACCTTTTACCAAATGCTATGATCCAGTGAAACATTGTGTAAAGAGCCCTGATAGTGGCGACTAGAGAGAGAGTGACTGAAGGTCAAACATCATCAAACCTGTTTTTTTTTGCTAGTATATTATGTGGATATTTTAGAGTTGGAATGACTGAATGATGATGGTGAATAACAAAGAAGAGATATATGGAATCATTAATTAGAATATTTATACTAGAAAGTGTATTTCTCATTCACAGCAATAAAATAATAGGATCGCGAAAAATTAATGTCAAAAAAAAATTATAATTGATCTCTATACTTATTCATTAAAGTTAGCAGGAGTTTAAATGTTCCTTTCTTTGGAATCTTATTGTTCTTATTGTGAAACTTGCTTTGACCACCAGTGTTGAGGTCCCCAGTTGGTGAAGTTCCCCCCCCCCCCCTCCTTTTTATTTTTCTTATCCCCTTTTTATTCTCCCATTCCTCTGCATAAGTTAAAACATCAAATCATAAGTGAGCTGGTTTTGGGCTGGAATTTTCCAGTCTTGTTAAGTTAGGCCTATCATATAGTCTGGCTTTACCTGGAAATGTCCTTTTTGGTCACTATATATCAGTCCAGGAGGATTTTTGAAATATCTGAAAATGTCTGGGATTTTGGTCTTCTTTTTGTTGAAAAGTATTTGTCCCTGAAATAGTCACACTTTTTTTTTATTGGGGTGGTCTGGAAGAGCAGAAACTTAAGTTAGCATACTTTTTTCCTCTGTCCCTATGCCCCTCCCACTACTTATGGTAGACGTTGGGGAGGATTGTGGTGGGGGATTGTGGGGGGTATCTTTTTTATATATATTTCTTTTCTAATAAGTTATCGTGACTGCGTGGACACTTGGCATGCTATCATAAATCCTACCACCTTTCCTATGAAGGCTGATTTCTTGATTTGATGATTATATTTTAAAGCTCATAATGCCCAAAAGTTAGTGCAAATCCACTCCAAAACTGAAGATCAAATTTTTTATTTTTGGGAGAACAGGAGAAGAATGAGAATCCCAGTGTTTGGACTGAGTATTTTTGTGGATTAGGTAACAATGCAATTAGTGCAGTAGAGTGAATTTTTCGTTTCACACAGTGAAGCATCATCAGGACTGCTCATCTGCCATGTTAACCAAAAATCTTTAACCAGAGTAAGTGAAGGTGGGATCTTTTTAATCCCAAATTATTGATATCCTTGCATAAAATTGATGGTATGAATATTTTATACTTTTACTGTAGGTCAGGTAGAGGTTTAAAGATTGAGCCCATTTCTCTGTTGTGGTGAATAAAAGTGAGGGAGCCTTATATTAGGGATGCTATTTCTTCTTTCCCCATTAAATTTATTAATGGTGCTCCTTCACACACAAAAAGTTCACTAGTAAAATATGCTACCACCCCCCTCCCCCTCTGAAAGTATCCTCTTTTTTGAATCTGTAAATATGGTAGCCCTAGTTAAGTACGATTTTATATTTTAGTTTTCTTAGGAATCATTATGTCGAAGTGTATGAAGGAATATATTTTCTATGATTAATTCTAAGTGTTGGTGTTCTTGTATGTGTGCGTGTGCATGTGTTTGTGTGTGTGTGTGTGTGTGTGTGTGTGTGTGTGCATTTGTGTGTTGGTGTGTGTGTGTGTGTGTGTGTTGTGTGTGTGTGTGTGTGTGTGTGTGTGTGTGTGTGTGTGTGTGTGTGTGTGTGTGTGTGTGTGTGTGTGTAGTGTAGCGTAGTATAGTGTTATGGAGGGAGAGGTGTGTGTCCTGACGCCATGAACATGAGTAGAACTTGTACCAATGATGTGTTTTCTGTGAGTGGGAAGAATGTGAACAGGAAGCAACAAGTTAACTTCACTACCAGTAAGAGAAATGCAAACCTTCTTTATTCTATAACCATTGATAAAGATATAATCCTATTAGCAGTCTGTTCATCCCATTTTTTTAATCTGCAGTAACAAGATTACGGTTGTAAAGCTGAATAGAGTGTTTCAATCTTTATGGTATATTGTGGTTTCATTCCCCCATAATGTTAAAAGGTAACTTAGTTTCTGTTCTTTTCATGACAGTTTTCCTTGTCTTGAATGAATTCCTTAATGTGCACCCTAGTTTAAAATTAATTATTTTTGTGTATATTGCTAAAAACGATTTGGGATTATAAAGTGGTCACAAAATTTTATTGATGACGCAGTGTTAGGTCTTTAAAAAAAGAGATGGCATTCCCATACATGCAGCTAGACGAATTACTGTATTACAATTTTCCCCTTACTATACTGAACATTCTTATGATTGATATGTTGTAACAAATTTCTGCAGCTGATTCAACCTGTGACTTGTCGTTTGACCCGGACCCAGCTCAATACATAGTGTGGGGGATTGAGGAATAGAAGAGACAGCATTTAGACATAATGTCCGATCAAATGGTATGTACATTTATCGGTCATAAATAAATGGCATGATGTTTATTGTCATCAAGTTGTGAAAACATTGATATCTGGATTGACTACAACTTAAAAATGAATGTGTTTGATAATGGTAGTGTGTGATTGCATGGTGCATGCATTGTGTGTAGCATGTGTTGTGTAGTGTGTTGCGTTTGTATGTGTGCATGTGTACATTTATAACTATGCTTATCTACTGTTTTACAGTAATTATGATTTTCTGCTAAAACAAGCAAGTGATTCCAGTAATAGGAAAGAAAGGAGTGAATTTTGAAATCAAGAATATTGCACTTGCAAGGAATGATAACTTAATCAAACAGAATAGTTTTAAAATGGATCTAATTTGTAATATTACCTAAGTCGAATGTGCCCTGATTTATTGAATGTCATGTTTTTCCTGTTACATTATAGTTTAGTATGGTTTTATTAATTCACTATTTTTGAAGTCATAAAAGGTTTCCCACTTAACCTTCTTTGTCACGCTGTTTTTCATATCCTTCTATTATCCACCCTTCCCCAGCGAATACTCCTGTGTATTTTGGTCGTAGTCCCCTCAACAACTGTCAGGATATACCCATCGATTGTGACATGTGTGATCCTTTCTGTGCGAAGAAATTGACTTACTTGAGGAACAACACTGGGATAAGGGCGTACATTGGCCCCAGTGGCAATGATCATGGTTATACAGCCATCACAGGTAAGAATAATTATTGAAAAATTAGATTACCACATAGCATTTTTATAGAAACTTTTAGACTCTCAGTATCTGGCTTTTACAAATTCCCAAAAGTCTATCAGAATGCAGATGTTTATTAAGTTCTAAACTAGAAAATTAAATAAAAAGGTTTTTAAATAGAATCACATGGCTTCATTCTCCCTCTTTTTCTATTCCAAACTAACAGAAGTCAACTTCCTTTGTGTAGTAGCTTCAGTCTCTATGGAAATTACAATATTAAAAGAAAGAAATTGAATGAATAATCAGTTGATATCAACTACATATATATCCGTGTGTGCATGCTTGCCAGTTCAGGTTATTAATCTGCATGTAACATATTCACTAAAATGTAATAATAAATTTAAGTTATACTCTACAATTAGTAATGAACTTGTTATAGTCTCCCCCCACTCCCACTGGCTGGTTGAAAGAAAAATAAGTAAAGGAGAAATGGATAGGGGTGAAGAAGAAGAAAAGACAATACAATTGAAAAAAAAGCACAGTCCTTGATTTGAACCTAGGATTTTCTGCATGTAGACCACCAGTATTGCATTATACTTCCTTTGTAATTTTTTTAAGTATGATGTTTATATTCTGTTTTCCCTACAAGATTACCACTTTCCAAATTCTCTTTAGTTATGATCTTAGCCTGGCACATAAGACTCATGCTGGCAATGTTTTTATAAAAATCAGTTTAGCTGTTTAGATGCCAAATCAATGCAAAACCTCAGACACCTTTCTTTTATGTATAAAAATAGAAATCCAGGTAATGAATAGTCTGTGGATATATGTGAGTCTTATTATGCAGAACCAAGGAGGGTATTGGCAGTTTCTGGCATAGAACAACTTTGATACCACCATATTTCAGCCAATCCAATAGTTAAAGAGGTAAGGATATTCTTAAGCTCATTCAGAGGTTGAAATTGGCCACATGTGGCAGCTGCCAGTGGTTCTGGATTAAATATTGCTGAAGAAAGGTTGGTGCAGTCTTTATTATGGCAAGAAAGTATTAAAGGTAATGTATAATCTATAAATAGTGATGAAATCTTCAACTGTCTAAAAGGTCCCTCCCACATTTTGGAAAGTGAAAATAGTAGGAGAAACGAAAGAAATCCTTCCCCCCCCCCCCCCCAAGAAATCCCAGAAACTACCAGTAATTAAACCACTGACATTTATCTTGGAAGACTCTAGTCTTTACCATTTAAGATCATCCTTCAGGCATTTTTTTTTGAGGAAATTTTGAAATTTTTTTTTTTTTTTTTTTTTTTTTTTTTTTTTTTTTTTTTTTTTTTTACCGGAGGTGTCACCATTTTTTATTCTAATCCTTTCAGTCATCTGAATGCTGATAGCAGCCTAAGTTTTGGAACAGACAGACATCAAATCTGCTATATAAACCTGATTCATCACTACGCTTGGAATAATAAAATTTAAAAAAAGAAGTCATATATAGCAGGCCTTGATAGAAGAGCACTGACAACTCAGCAAAATACTGAATGGAAGAACTTGAGAACATGAAATGATATAGAGCATAACCAGAATTGGTTACAATGAATATGCCCTACGTACTATACAATTAGTGAATTAATATGAACAGCTGCTATAAAAGTAGGTGTTTTCATCTATACAATCAATTGTATAATGATATACTGCTATTTTATTCCTGTTATCTATTTCTTCTTATGTGTAGGTCAAGTTGGCTGGGGTATAGCCTGGTACATCAATGGCTATCTTGTTCCTGAACTAGTATTGCGATGTGGGAATACCTACACCTTCAATGTTCAGGGAGGGGATGATCCTATAGACATATCCAATTATCACCCATTCTATATTACTAACTCTCTCTCTGGTGGTCGTCTCCTGAATACACAGGAACAACAAGCTGTGAGCTGCTCAATAAGTATAGATTCACAATTAGAATGATTAAGGTGTGAATGTTAAGGAAGAGCTTGTAACTTTATTCATGTGTTCCTCCGTAATAAACACTGTATTTTCATTCTCTAACTTTTCTTACCCACACCTGATGTTAGACACAAAGGCACCATTCTTTAAATCTAATTGTATAATACCTGTTATGTATGTAAAGGGATTCCATGTATTAAAAATTTTTAAATAGCTTTTAGTCCTCCAGCTAGATAATAACAAAGGTTAGCATCTTTCAGATTCATTCAGTGTTTGTCATTGTTGAGTTTTATTGTAAAACCAATAAGTTCTAACGTATGCACACATTCTCCTCTTCACAGTTTATCTTTTCTCTTGCCTTTCTTATTCGTTTATTATTGGCGAACTTTTACAAGTTCACAGAGTTTAAATGTTACTTTGTTGGGAATTTTGTTCTTGTTTGTCTTCTTGTTCTTGTACTGAAACTTCCACTGACTATCATTGCTGAAATTCCCAGTTCAACTCCTTTTCATAGTTGACTTTTTCTTGCTTTGTAAAAAATTATTGAAACTAGCTACAGATGCAGAAGTTTGTGTATTTGGACTTATGTAGCTAGCTATAATAATATATGGTGTGATGTTTATTAACACTCATATAATGTAGGTGTGCATATTAAGAATATTTGAAATTGCTTACATGGCATAGCTACATACCTATTGTACATGAATATCACATAATTCATCTTTGCTCCATTTTAAATATGTATTCCTACACACATGTTTAAATACATTTTAGATCTAAGAGACCTATGCTGGATTTAGCAGTGATGGAAATGAAACTGGTAAACAAACTAACATTGTGCACACTAGAAATAATTTTGTGGCCAATTATTATATTTCATTCTTAATAAAATGGTTACATGTAGTTTATCTATGAAACTATTATATGGTTTTAGCTCACCTTAAGTTATCTTAATTTAGGATTAAAGGATTTTTCAAATATTATTTTTGCCTAGTTTGTAAATATTCTCAGTATTTGTATTGGCCTTACTAACATTGTTGGAGAAAGATTTCAGAATGATGAAAGTATGCAGAATAAAACTCATTATTTTTTATCTCAATAATATCCAAAAATGTTTGACATGCTTGCATGATTCAACATAAACGATTAGCAAAAGCATGTTACCAACCAGTTTATCATCCTTCTAAGAGCATTTATATTTTATTTTTAAGCAAAGTTATTTTAGAACATTCTAAATTCTAATTATCGAATTTTTAAATTCTTTAATTATATTTTATGTAGTTGGTGATTGTGCAAAGCTTCTGAAACTATCAATTCAAAACGCATTTTGGAGAGGTGTGGAGATATGGAAGATTAAAGGTCCTCTCTCATACTCACCTGTAGGCGTGGCATTTCTGGGAAACTTGTTTGGACACCTGCTCCTAACACACCTGATACTGTTTACTATCAGGTAAAGTATCCTTTATTGCATACAAACACATGTGCACATTCACTTGCACACACACACACACACACACACACACACACACACACACACACACACACACACACACACACACACACACACACACACACACACACACACACACACACACACACACACACACACACACACACACACACACACACACACACACACACACACACATTCTAGCAGCATATACCTGCCATTGCCCAGGATATAATGACATTCCCACAAGATAAGGTGTGGCCTGTAGTTTATTTGGAGTTTCATTGTGTGGCCTGGCCATAGAATATAATCCCAAATTTCCAAATATAACTATGTGAAAATTGATTAACTTTGTGATAATTAGTATTGATTTTATCTTTATCTTTAGTGTGCTACTCATCGAAACTTGGTTGGAAAATCTCATTGCTGAACTAAAGAATGGTTTTACAATGATGAACTGATATAATCCTTTAATATATATATACTATTATGTGAATTTTATGAACTCGAAATAATACACTTAGTTATTCTACAAATTATATATTGTAGTATGTGGAACTTAATATTAATAAAGATTTTTAAAAAAAATTCAAAGTATTATACCATCTTATTAAGCTGGAGTGATCATTAAATTTGGTTATCTAAAATTAGGACATCCCAAAATATTAGAAAATACTGGTCCAATGAATGAAGTAAAAAAAAAGAAGTAATTGTAATTTAGGTTTTGTTTGTTTATTCCCTATCACCTTCCAGACACTTGGGCGTATGGGGCTCAAAAACAAGAAAAGAGAAGGAAAGATGTTTGGGCTTGGTTTTGCTGATGTAACTTAGAAGATTTCGTTTACATAATCATGTTTTGTAGCAATCAAAATGAGATTGGTGGCTGGTTCTCATGCATGGAATAAGTCCTTCCTTTTGTGGGATATTTTAGCATACCACCCCTCCTATGGACAGAGATTTCAAAGACCAATTGCTACAGACAGAAAGAACGAAATCATCGAAACAAAATTTAATGTTGCTTGTTTCCTATCATCACCTAGATGATGGGACTGGCAAGGCTCTAAAAGAAGAAAGTAAAAGATGAAAGGTATGGTTTGGGCTTGGTTTTGTTGTTTGTTGTATTCCTAAAGCACTTTGGTGGATGGTTCTCCTATATGAAATTTATCCCCTTCCTTTGAAGAATTCTTACTGTTACCATTTCAATGGATAGAGACAACAAAGACTCTAGATCTGTCTGTTTATTTATTTGTTCAAGATAAGAAAAGAGAAGGAAATGGGTTCAGGCATAATAATGCTGACCTTTCTTAGAGTTTACATAATTGTGGTTTATAGTTTTCATAATGTAACCTGATGGCTAGTTCACATGCATGAAATTGAGCCCCGCCCCGCCCCGCCCCCCCCCCCAATCTGGAAAATATTTTAGCATTGAAGCCAACATATTCACAGACACTACAAAGACCCCTTAAAATAAATCTAGATCTGTTTTTGGCTATCCCATCCCAATTGCTATGGCCTATACAGGTCAAAAAGAAGGAAAAAATGAGAGGAAAGTGGTTTGGGCACTATTTTTACTGACCTACATGTACTTATTTAATAGCAGTTTATAATAAGTGAGACAGTTTAGTCAGGCACATAAGGAAATTTTTGAAAAAATAGCCGCATTGGCAGGATTATTCTCCGATATCCACCAATCTTCTTTATAACTATGCCTTGGTGATCCACATGAAACACTGAGAATATGAGCCATTTAGGGCCAATTGTCAAGGAGGAGTTTTCGAACCAATAAAAAAAACAAAACCAAAAAAACTGAAATAAACAAACTGAAATAAATTAACAAATTGAGAATTATAATAAGGTAGTCTTTGTTCTAATAAAAAAATGGGTTGGAATAGCAGGGAAACCCTATAGGATTATGAGTATAAAAAAGAGCTCTAGTAGGCTAATTATAATACCATCCATGTGCAGCTTGATCTACTTCGACATCCCTCCATTATTAACAGCAGAAAACAACAGGCATCTTGTGGTTTCTACAATAAAATATAACAATAATACTTTTCATTTTAAAAAAAAGTGCATTTGCAAACATTCTTAACACATACATTGAGTATTGCCCTACTATTTCACTGTGCACCACACCAGCGAAAACCCACCTTATGGGTAGCTCATTGGTCTGCCTGTAGCCTCCTGATTTACTAACATTTTCAATTTGCTAAGTGTATCTAGCTATATACATAAATAAGATGTCTGTCTGCATGTTGTAGATACCCTCATTCTAGTCAAACCTGAAATTTTGCATGATAATAAGTTCCGATCAACTTAAAAAATGGGAAAAAAAATATGGAGAGTGGCTATCATGGTGATAAAAAGAAGTCAGTAGTAGTTATTTAATTAGAGAGACCCTTGCAGCTACAGAACTAAAACATAATATGCATCTACAACTTTACTCAGTCACACCTCTTTTTCTTATTGCGCAAGGCTAAAAATGCCAAATACGGTACTTTGGAAAGAATGCTTATAGATAGTAGGGGCCGCACCCCTTTACAACATGTATTATAACAGCCCATAAGGAATGCATACAGAACTGAGCATGTATGGTAAGGGATCTCAGTCAAATAAGCCACTGCTATATTGTTATTATCCTCTATCTCCCCAAGGTCTTTATTATATTACTTTCAGGAATGCGTTGAAGGCTGAATAGATAATTCAGTTCATGTCCTAGTTGCAAGAAGTCCAATATGGGGGAAGTCTTCTCATGCATGTAGAGCATCTAGATGGAGTAGACAGTGGCCTGATAGTAGTTGTTTCCTTATCCTGGTTAGAGGTTGAGGATGGGAGTATAAGAAGGCTGGTTGGTTCAGTAGGTGTAACCTTTGGTGGGAGGTCGAGAGGTAATATGTGGGGTGGTGGGAATGCTTCAGGAGGTTGTGTGTGGTTTGTTGGAGGGTTTCCGTTCATCATAGTCAGTAATGGTCGTGGGGAAGCAGTGACCACATTGGGTTGTGGGTTGTGGGTTGTGGGGCTGAGAAGAAAAGTAATTTCTTATGGTCAATCTGGGTTCCCATGCCTGGACTGGGGTGAATTTCATCAATAATTTGTGATTCCTGAGTGTGGCTCAGGCAGATCCACTGATTCTTATGATGTACTTATTGAACAGGCGACCTTCAATATCTCTGTTCTCAAAGCCACTTGTAAGGCTGTATCATGGCTCAGCTAGTGTAACACTATTAACGAAATCAACATCACCACTTGAAGTGGACCTTCAACAACCAAACCAGTTTTATCCTATTTGGGGTAATATGGACCAGTCTGGTGTTGTAGCCAAATATGATCACAGACTCTTAGTGGTCGTTGCTGGATGGTATTTTCTGTCCATCTCTCCAAATCCCTCATGTGGGTGATATTTCATGGGTAAGATAGGAGTGAGGTCTCTGATGGTTTATCCAAAGATGTGCATTGCTAATGATAACTTTGTGTCTCAATCAAAGTGGTGTTGCAATGTGAAAGAATGGCCAGCTTGAATTTATCAAAATTTAAGTCAAAATAAGGTCCTGTATTGTTTGAGATGATTCTTTTTATAGATTTAACCCCTATTTCTGCTTGGCAATTACAGTATGATAAGGCTACTGAAGTCAGACATAGGTGTACACCCTGTTGGAGGAAGAAAGTATGTGTGACTGAAACAACCAACTCCTGTCCTCCATCAGATGAGAGTTCCTCAGGGATACCAAAGGTTGTGAAGCATCTTTTTAGGCAATTAATGAGGCCTTTGGCCCCTTCCTTTGCCTTTTTGACTATGGGCCAATTAGAGTGGCAATGTACAATGACAAGATAGTTTTCGCCTCAATAGTGGAAATAGTCCACACAATACATTGAAAAGAATATAAAGCCAGTGCAGGGTGCATGGGTGTGGCTAGAGGTTGTAGTGGTTGCAGCCATGGAGTACTAACATGATGTCCAGTGTGATACCTGGCCAGAACACAGAAAACTCAGCCCTAGTAATCATGGCAGAGGTGCCGTGGTGGGCGGCATGCAATGCTGTAAGACAATCCTGTCTCAGGGATGGTGGGATGATTATGCATCTTTGTATAGGATGACCCCATCTATGGTGAGATGTGTTCTTGGAATGGATGGCATATTTTAAAAGCATCTGGCATGCCTTGTCGAATTTCTGGGATACCATCCAAGATGATAGGGGCAAGCAAGGTCATGTTGGTGTCACTGATAGTGGAAATTTGAATGTTTTTCCAGTTGATCGAATATAAAGAGTTTATAGAAGGGATAGTGTCCATGTGGGTGACAAGTTTGGTATCATGTAGTGGCAATTCTGATTGTGTGATGGCAGAGATTTCATCTTACAGATGCATTTCGAGTGGATGTGTGCCTCCTGTGGGGTGATGTGATGTGACATTGTGTCCAATATTTTTAATGTACACAAGTTCATTAATCTAGAGTTTATGATGTCCCCAAGTGTTTTGTCACCTAACAGTATGGTGAGTAGTTTGTGATCCACTGAGATGATCACATTGTCACATCCGAGGACAAAGTGCCTAAACTTGGTCTTCCAGCCTGTATTGCAGAATAGGGAATTAATTGTTGTGCATGCACAGCTCTTTTAAAGAGCAAGAAGCCGATGCTATTCTAGCATTATGTTCTGATTCTTGTCGCTCAATAGATCCAGTCTTACGTTTGGATACCCCAACTCAAGGTACATCACATCTTACACTATAGCATCAGTGTAGTTGACCTCTTCTCCACATCTTGTGCATGTGAAAGTGAACTTCTGGACTCCCCACCCTGGCCTTGAAGTCTTGCTTTGAAGGCATGGATGGGTTTGTCTCTCTCATGTTGCATGTTGTGCAGTGCCAATTGGGCCACCATGGCATTTTCCTTCCTGACAGCTCAGTCCCTGATGCTGCAAGCACCTCACTTCCATTTGGTTAGCCAATGTGCCACCAGCTGTTCAGTTAAAATCTTTATATTACTGCTCATCACAACACTTTAACAGTGGTATGACCTTGTCTGCCCCAGCTAATTTTGTGGCTCTGACGTAGTTTTCCCAGTGGAATGTAAAGTACTGCCAATCTTCGCTGGAGCCTGCTGGTTGTTTCACTTCTTCCACCTTTGCAGTGGTTGCACTTGCACTAGAATTGCTGTGCACAGTGGCATGGACAGTGATTAGGGGTGCAGCAACTATAGGGTTAATATCTGAGGTCAAATATGGGCACTCCCCTAAAGGTCAGACTACCACTTGCATCCTAAAATAAGGAAAAGTTGGGGGTGCTACCCAAGTGGAACATCCCCTTCTAGTTGTTTAGAATTTATTATTATAGCTCCTTCATAAGTTAGGTAGTCAAGTTAATCTTAGCTGTGTACTGTATGCATAGATAATAGATAACTTTCATTTACAACATGTATAATAATTGCCAAAAAATAGGCTCCACATGTATAAGGAATGAATACAGAATTGAGAATGCATGGTAAGGGATTTAAGTTAAATAAGTGCTTACTAAATTGTTATTATCCTCTAACTTGAACTTACTGAGTAACAAACCCAATATATTTGGAATGAGGTTCATCTGGGGAATGTATTAATTGCATGTATATGTCAACACCCCTTTCTGTTTTCATTTCAGGCCCAAAAAAGGTCAGAAACGGTATTTTTGCCTTAAAAATCCTTAGAGTGGAGTGGAATCACACCTCTTCCCATTGATGTGTAAGCTAAGAAATTAAAAAAATGTAGCTTTAGAATAACACTTGGAACTAAAGAGTTAGATTCAAGAATCCATCTAATATATTTTTGGTTAGAAAATGTCTGATGTATATATATATTTGTCTTTGCCTTGGCATGACAACCAAACCATTGGACCAAAGAGGTCAATAATTGGCACAAAGAGGTCAATAATTGGCACATGGCTTCCAAGAACTATGGTGACAATAATTAAATACATATGGGTTCATTCATGGGTGTTATTTTGTAACAGCCACACCTACAGTAAGAAGCTTTGTCTTCCAAAAGCTAATCATTGGACTAACTAGGCTGAAATTAGGAATGTGGTCTCCAAGTAACCTGATGAGAATTATTAACTGTATGTGTGCATGTGTCAATGGGTATGGTTATGATATTATCACACCTACATAAAGTCAAAACCAATTTACGGAAGATTCAGACTTAGATTCGGCTTATGGACTCAGTGTAATGAGATTAGATTATTATCCACATTCGGTTGTGGCAGTAGGTGGGTGTTTGGTCATAAATGGAGAGAGAACCCTTAGGAGACCTGTAGATACACTGCTTGTAGTCCCAAACTTACTATGATTTCAGTTTTCAAGAGCATAAACTTGGCAAAGTAGGATTTCACATTAATAGTTAGCTCAATTGGTATGTCTATATTATCATAGCTTTGTTTTATCTATATTTTTAGAGTCCCCTGACTGTGCACCAAGCATATTAAAGCATATCAGTAGTCTTTGAAGGAAGAACAAGAGTTATTTCCGAACTTATGGAGTGGACAAGATTGGAGTTACTCTAGGTCAGCTGGGCCAATGCACAACTTCAGTAAAACATGTGATGATAAAATTAGTTGGAGTAAGGGGAAATAAAAGAAAGGATCAATAAAAGTAGTGAATCAGAAGGTAGAAAGAGTAATATAATCAGAAAGTAATATGTTGGGGGGGGGGGGGGGGGAGGGTGTGTGTGTGCCAGAATCATAGGGACACAGTGAATCATATGTGCATGGGGGAAAGGGAACAAAAGTGCACTAGAAATTGTCCCACCAGATTTTACTGACTTCACCTTTGATAACATGATTTTCCAAGTTAATATATTGAATGACTTTCCAGTCTTGATGCCCATTAAAATATGAGAAATGAGCTGTCCAACTGTACTCCCACCATCAAACAATCATATTCCTCAACATTTAGTTCTTAGGCTGACCTTAGATTCACTATGCCTTAACAGTGACACAAAACACATGAGATATATATTAGAATTGTAATAATATTCCTAACTAGCCACATTTCTACTCTTAAGAACAGGAATAAATTTTTAGCAATATCTTTTTCTTCTTCAGAATATCTTGTTTCCTTCTTTTTTTCTCATAAGACTAAGGGGAATTCTCAGGTTCTTAGTCTGATAGTCATCACTTTCTATTTTTGCATCCACGTTTCCTAGGAGCATCTAAAATTTCCTGTGACACCAGTGTCATTTCAAATTTTTCCCATTGACAAATTCATCCAGAACTCTCAAAATCAAAGCAGGAGTGGGAAAGATCTGGCATGGTCTCTGTGCCTAATTTTTCCCGCCTGCCAAAATTGTTCCTATAGATCTATCTGGTAGAAATGCCTGCATTGGTCATAGCTATCACATGGGGGACATTTATGTATTTTTCTTAAATTACTACATGTGCTTGTAACCAGAGAAGTACACATAAAAAGTAATAAATTTGAAAAGTTTATACCATACCGTGCAACTAAATGTTCATGATTAAATTATGAACTGATCTCAGATTCTTCTCATATTTGAATCATGAACATGTGGGGGCTGTGTGTGGTGGCTGAGTAGTTGTGCTCTTGGACTAACAACCCATGGGTTGTGAGTTCAAACCCAGCACTGACAGGAAAAATCCAGCACTGACAGGAAAACTTTCCTGTCCTTCAATATCTTCCCACACCAGTCCACCCAGCTCATGTTGACTACCTCCTTGTGGTGAGCCATGGAAAATGAGCCATGGAAAACTGACACATAGTCAGGATAAAGTCAACAAGTCGAGAAAAAATTCTCATACAAAGAAAAGATTCTTCACCATCAGTAGCTAATCTTATTTTTACCCAGCTCTTACAAGTTCACAGAATCTCAATGTTACAATCATCTCAATGTTACAATCATCTCAATGTTACAATCATCTCAATGTTACAATCATCTCAATATTACAATCATCTCAATGTTACAATCATCTCAATGTTACAACCATCTCAATGTTACGATCTCAATGTTACGATCTCAATGTATGTTACGATCTCAATGTATGTTACGATTTCAATGTTACGATCTCAATGTATGTTACGATCTCAATGTATGTTATGATCTCAATGTTACAATTTCAATGTTACAATCCCAATGTTACAATCATCTCAATGTTACAATCATCTCATTGTTACAATCATCTCAATGTTACAATCATCTCAATGTTACAACCATCTCAATGTTACGATCTCAATGTTACGATCTCAATGTTACGATCTCAATGTCACGATCTCAATGTTACGATCTCAATGTTACGATCTCAATGTTACGATCTCAACGTATGTTACGATCTCAATGTATGTTACGATTTCAATGTTACGATCTCAATGTATGTTACGATCTCAATGTATGTTACGATCTCAATGTTACAATCTCAATGTTACAATCCCAATGTTACAATCATCTCAATTTTACAATCATCTCAATGTTACAATCATCTCAGTGTTACAATCATCTCAATGTTACAATCATCTCAATGTTACAATCATCTCAATGTTACAATCTCAATGTTACAATCATCTCAATGTTACAATCATTTCAATGGTACAATCATCTCAATGGTACAATCATCTCAATGTTACAATCTCAATGTTGCAATCTCATGTTACAATCTCAATGTTACAATCTCAATGTTACAATCTCAATGTTACAATCCCAATGTTACAATCATCTCAATGTTACAATCATCTCAATGTTACAATCATCTCAGTGTTACAATCATCTCAATGTTACAATCATCTCAATGTTACAATCATCTCAATGTTACAATCTCAATGTTACAATCATCTCAATGTTACAATCATTTCAAAGGTACAATCATCTCAATGGTACAATCATCTCAATGTTACAATCTCAATGTTGCAATCTCATGTTACAATCTCAATGTTACAATCTCAATGTTACAATCTCAATGTTACAATTTCAATGTTACAGACTCAATGTTACAATCTCAGTGCTATGATCTCAATGTTACAATCTCAATGTTACAATCTCAATGTTACAATCTCAATGTTACAATCATCTTAATGTTACAATCTCAATGTTATGTTGTTGTAAACTTCCTCTGACCACCAGTGTGCGGTCAACATTTCAAGTCCTGGTCATGCTTGAGTTTCTTTTTTCCCATTTTCTTTTCTTTTCTTTTCCAGAGTGAGCAGAGGTTTTTGGCTGTAATTTCCAATCTTGTTAGACCACTTATTTTTTACCTGACTCCACTGCTTGCCACTGCTCTGTGTTATATGTGGCTCATTTCTCAAAGCATTAAATACATGATTGGTGTATGTCTTCTGTGAAAAAAAAATTGCAACATTTGTTGGGGATAGTGTCCTATTCTGTTTGTTTCAACAATTGAAACATGCTTAACACTCTGTATCAGCAAGGGAATCGCCACACACATAAAGTACACCTTGAGAATGTGCAGAAAATTAAATAAAAAATTTTTCTTGGGCCAAAAATTGGAGAGGGAGGGGATGATAAATAAATGTTTAATTTTATATGGCCTTAATAATATATATTTTTTAACCTAGCATCGATACACGTCCCCTTAGGCCATAATTAATATAGAGTAAAAGTAGCAAATATATTACCCAATATCCTATCCAATACAAGACATATTAACCAAAATATTAAAAGGCATGGATTTTGCATAGCACAAACTAATGGGGGCTAAAGCTAGACGATTATGCCAAACATTAAAATCATGTAGGAACTCAAAAGCAATACTGAGAAAAAAAGTATGAATCTAACCTTGTGGTTGGTGCATATATTGTATAATAATCCTATTCTCATACTGAAACCAAAAGAAATGACTAAACAAGTTAAGACTTAATTAACTTCATCATAAAAAAGGAAGGAGTATGTGATTGTTATAGCACAGACAACTGTCCCAAGAGGGACTTCAAATGCCGAAAGAAAGAAAAAAGAATAAAAATAAACTTCTGAGATAGTGATAAGTGGTTATAGAATACTCAATATTGCAATATTATCAAAACTGTTAATCCTTTTCCAAATACCACTCTTTAACTTGGCCACATATCAATACTATATGTCCCATACCTAAAGCAGTGATCCAGGTTACTCGATGTGCACCAGGGTCCCTCTTGGTTTCCACACCACTTACACGAGGGAGTTAAGATTTCACGGAGTGGTGAAAACAGGATGCAGAGGAGAATTCAGGAAGATCGATTTGGCAGATCTTATTTCTTATGTACTAACGATGGGAACAATCAGGCCAGGAAAGGATTTGGCACTACTCCGTGTAGTGCCAAATCCTTCCTTGCCCAAGAATTTCATATTTTTGGCTAACATTTCTTGTATTGGGTAGGATACTGGGTAATGTATCTCCTACTCTTACCATTTATATATTAATAATTGTCTCAGGGAATGTGTATCAATGTGGGGTGGGGGGGGGGGGGGGGGGGGGGGGGGGGGGAATATATATATATATATATATATTAGAAGTCATTTTGGCTGTTAATCTAAAATTATACTGCCAATAACAAATAATTTCAAGGAAGATGCTTCAATTCTTTATATTAGTTAAAAATTGGCTCCATTCAAGGACAAATCAAACTCTGCTTAGTTGGTACATGATCCTTCATGAAAAATAATTGCATCCCCATTACACAAGGTAAAAACTTACTCTTTCTCTATTACACAAGATGAAAACTGACTATCCTTCCCCATTACACATAGTGACAATTAATTCTCACTAGCTAGTTGAAATAGTAGTAAAAGTAATATATTTGGACAAATGAATGATTTATTTCAGTTAAATTTAAATAATCCAAAAAGAATATGTATGGGGGGGGGGGGGGGGGGGGGCTTTGGCTACGAAAGCCTTCCCTTATCTACATCTGTGCATTGCTCCCAAATATCCTGTTGTCTTTGAATAATGGTTATTTATGGTGCTTCTCAGATCAGACTTAGTAGCTAGCAACTTTGGCTATAATGATGCTGGTTCTGCAATACTTTGAGTGCTGACCTAGAAAGACCATTCAATATCTTTCAAATGGTTGAAACAGGATAGGATACACTATCTTCAAATATTGTCACTAATTTGTGTTCATGGAAGATTAACACAAGATATGTATTGAATGCTTTGAGAAATGAGCAACTTAAAACACAGAGCTGTGGCAAGCAGTAAAGTAGGCACAAAATAAATAGTCTAGAAGTAAAATTAGCTACTGATGGTAAACAATCTGGGATCAGTTCATAATTTAATCATGACAGATTAGTTGCATGATGTGTTATAAACTTTTAAAACTTATTATCTTATAATGTGCATACCCTGTATACTATCAAAATATAGCAATATTAAAAAAAAAAACAAACAAAAACAAAAAACAAAAAACAAAAAAAAACAATTGAATAACACCAGAGGTCCTTGATGGGGTGACTGCTATGACTAGTGCAAAAAGATATTTTAAGTGTGACAGATTTTGCGCGGAGACTGTGCCAAATCTTTTCCACTCCCGTTTTAATTTCGAGGTCCTCACGAATTTAGCGAAAGGATAAGTCCTAAGCGGGCTGATCACTTCCCAGACTTCTACTGTTTGTCCTGAAAGCGAGATAATCTCACTGCTAGATAAACTCTGTTTTTGGTTTTTATTAAACTTTTTGGGATGCTGAAATATGAAGAAGCCAGACAGCTTGCTAGATAAACCATGTGTCCTGGCTCTCCACATCTCCCTTTCCTAAGAACGTTGAAAAATGAACTTGGCTTCAATTAGCCGAGCTCATTGGGTGTGGCTAATATGTAGATATGTTGTTGTTGTTGTTGTCGTCGTCGTCGTCGTCGTTGTTGTTGTTGTTGTTATTATTGTTGCTGTTGCTGTTGTTGCTGTTGCTGTTGTTGCTGCTGATGTTGTTGTGGTTTCACATGATAGTTGAAAAAAGGATATATTTACCACTATGTGGGGGGCACATCAACCACAAAAGTTTTAGCTAAGCCAGGATAGTTTGATTGTTTTTGGTTGTTCTGGGTTTTTTTCGAGATGTCTGGCAACTCCTCGAAATGAGAAGCCTGAGAGACTATGTCACTATGAAAGTAATGGGATACAATCTTACCAGAGGGGTAGGGATAAGCTCAAACTGTGAATTATAAATAGCTAGTCACTTTTGGTTTGCAAAGATTAGGCTACTGCATGTAGGTTCTGTAAAATCAATATTGTCTTGCAAATTTTAATGTTGCATATATAACTATCAAATATTGCTATACAAAACTTATATGCCAATTTCCAACCCCCCCCAATATATTCTCATTTGGTCACTTTGGTATGCAAAGAGTAGGCTACCGAATGGAGGTTCTGTAATGTCAATATTGTTTCACAAATTTTAATGCTACCTATGTAACTATCAAATGCTGCTATACAAAACTGATGTGCAAAGCTCCACACGCACACAACCCCCCCCCCCCCCCTCCCCACCCACTACATTCTTATTTCAGTCACTTTGGTATGCAAAGATTGGGCTACTGCATAGAGGTTCTGTAATATAAATATTGTCTTAAAAATTGATATACATGACTCATATGAGAGATGTAGTCTGTGCTCAATATATTTCAGCATATCCCATGGACGGAAGAATGATGTAACCACCCATATGAAAGGAAAGCACAATAAAGACATGGCTAGTTATGCAGCTAGTTCTTCCAGGTCATTCATTTTCCTATTTCAAACCAAAGTCTTCACAGAGTGCTATTCAAGCTGAAGATTTTCCGGCTTCACTTGTATCTGAGTATAATACAGAATTTACTGCTAGTGATTATGCCACCAAATTATTTTCTAAAAGTTTTCTGATTCTGCATTTGCTAAAAATTTGTTTATGGATATACAAAGACTACTGCAATTGTAAAGGAAGCATTTGTACCACATCTCTCTGAGAAAATGCTGCATAATATGACAAAAAAGATATATTTTCAGTAATGATAAATGAGTCTAATGAGACACAAAACTAATCTTGCATTATTTTCATTAGGCAGCTTGATCATGATGTAGGTGATGTTCATACACATTTAATAGACATAACTATAGTTAACATAGGTACAGGTCAGAATTGTTTGATGCTCTGAAGATGTGTTTGAGCCAGAAGGGTTTGATTTGAATAAATGTGTGGTATTTATGTCAGACACCACCAATGCGATGAATGGAACAAAGTCTGGGGTACAAAACATAATCAGAAATGAGTGTCCTAACCTTTTGGATGTCAGATGATTTATCATCTAGCTGACCTAACTATTAAAGCAGGTATGAAAAGTCTTACACTCAACATAGATCAGCTATTTTTGTTGAATTTTTTTTTTACCTCTTCTTCCACAGCAGTAAATGGAAGAAAGAATGAGCTGATACATGGCATTCTTCCTTCATTTCTGAGCCAAAAAAAAAAAAAAAAAAAAAAAAAAAAAAAAAAACATACTCAAACATTTCTTGTCATGTGATAAATTTGAAACTCAAAAAGTTCAGAGTACCACTAAAAGATTGGAAAACATCTTACTATACTTCTATCTTCCTCTCTTATATTCTCCCTTCAATGGATCGATTTAACATACAAAAATCTACAGAACTCCATTTGCCAATTGTATCGTGAGATGAGTAGGTTAGTGCGTCTCTACTCTTCCAATGTGTTGAGAGAAGATATCAAAGCATCTAGAGAAAATCTTTCCGATCTCAGTTTAGCTCATGGAAGTGAGCTTAATGATAAAAAAATTAGGGATTGGTAACAGCATATGGGTTCTTTTCTCAGATCTGGAACAATATTGCAATAAGAAGCAATTCTATTGAGCTGTTAAAAACTTTTATCTTGGCACAATAAAAAAAAAAAAAAAAAAAAAAAGTTAAAAAAGTTACTTTTTGGTGATACACTGCTTGGATAAGTTGAGAGGATAATTGATGGATTTTTCTTTCTCACTTTCAGATTACCCAGATTACTCAGCTAAGGAGAAGTTTAGGTCTGCAGATGCGAGAGCTAGTCTAGCTACAGCTCACTTATATTCTGCTGTTAGAATAGCTCCCGGCTCCCTATTGTTAGGCTTCCTATTGTTAGGCTCCCTATTGTTAGGCTTCCTATTGTTAGGCTCCCTATTGTTAGGTCGACTAAGGCTACCTCTCAGCTACTCTTAATATTCTACTTTTACTATTTAGCCGTAGGTTCCCACCCTTGAGTTCTCAATTAGGATTTAAAGTATCATAGAAATCTGACCCAGGGAACTGCTGGTATTGGTAACAACTCTACAGTACTTGAACACAATGAAAATATGCCAAGTGATACAATACAATAAACTGAGAGAACTAATTCGAGCAGTTCACTCTGTCCTTTTTATATTTCCGGGCCTGGGTGGTCAACCAGCCGCTGCTCGGACACCGCATGAATGGCAGACTGTTGTCAGGTGAGTTCTTATTCTCTGGACTGTATGTTTATTAATTGGCAGGTCCTGAATGGCTGATTGTTTGTTAGGTGAGTTTTTATTCAAGTCCTGACTTCCTGACTTCCTGTTGTCAAACCACTAACCACATTCTCTCCATTAGCTTCACCATTAATTTCTTTTTTCATATGACTATTAACTTCCTTATTTTGAGGCAGAATCATTGGGGGAAGTGGATCTGACAGCAGACAATACTTAGAAGTGTCAAGCAGGAGCTTTTTGGTGAAATGTTAGTGAATCAAGAACCCTGCATGAAGAAAGTAGGTTTCCTCCAGAAGGACTTTTGTTAATATCAGTCTCCAATGCTGATTCTGAGAAAGGTTGTTTGATGCATCGAAAAATACACACTGATCAGAGGCCGAATGTGAATCAGGATACTTTGGTATCTTTGATTAAAATGAAGTTTAACAGCCGTTATAACTGTTATGACTCGACTTTTCCTGAAGAGCTTCTTTCCAATTACAAGAAAGCCACTTCTTTTGTTGTATAGAGAAGAATTTAGACAATCAAGAGGAGCAGACTCCTCAACAGGTGGAACAGGCAGAACAATGACATTTGGTCACTATTTTAACCACATCACTTCCATCATTAGTAACTAAATATCATAACCATTACAAAACCAGAGTCTATTACCACTCTCTAATTAATAACCACAGCAATGTTGCTGGAGAGAATCACAGCGTTAATGCCCAGTATATTAGTAAATTCTATTAACTTGTGCCTTTGGAGGCAATAATGTAAGGAATGTGATCACAGTACAATTTTAAGGTCTATAATATGTCCTCCTCCCCATCCCACTTCCACAATTAAATATTTTAAGAACCATGCTTTAATATTGCATAATGAGATATAAGAAGTGGGTGTGTTGTCAAATTTATAGGGATGTGTGTTGTGTCCCTGAAGCATCTTAAAATTTTGGGACCTATGAAATCTGGTGGTTTTACACCCCTAGTCCCCCCTTCACATTCTTGGTCTGATGGTGGGTTATGATCTTGTGGGAATTTCATGATTGCACTTAGCCTTTGAAAAGAAAGCGCTCAGGAGTTACAAACTTTCCTGTACTCAATCAACACCTTTGTGGTTACTTTAACAGCTAGCAAAGTTGAAAATGGTCATAACTAAGTAACCCACAAAAACGTACAAATTCCTATGTAATGAAAATAACTTGGTCAAGGAATTACAATTTTGTGTGGTTACATTCCCTCTCCCCTCCCCCCAATTTGCATTTTCAATTTGCATGCTGATTGAAGCGACAACTCTCAACTTGAACTCTTTTTTTTATTCATTTCAACCAGATTATGGGTCATCTATAGTTGTAGCTGTGGAGTGATCTCTATCTGTCTTCTTTTTGTTCACAGACTAATGTGATGCCAAAAAAAGTTAACAAAGAAAAACCAAAACCAAAACAAAGAGAGTTATCATTCATAATCTATGAAAATGTAAGCAAATACAAATATTTCAGGACAATGCCAAATGAAAATTATCACTCCTAATGCTAATGTGCAAACTCTTGTGTGGACAACTCTTGTGTAGTCAAAACCAGTCCATATTTACTAGGAGGTTTATAATCTGCCCAAACAAGAAATTATTCAGTGTTTGGGGTGGGGTTTACTTTTTTGTAATTTTAAAATTTTTTATTCCCAACATCAGTTGGTGGTTATCATATTGGGTGTCTGCCTGTTTGGTAACTCCTACCACATTTTTTGTACTGATTTGAATGAATTTTTTTGGACAACTATTGTTCAAACCCAGTTTAGATAATAGTCCCTAAAAGTTTTCCTTATAGTTGGGGAAAGAAAAATCAAAAAAATTGTCCCTATAAAATACCCTACAAAATTTATGGCCCAAGTCACAGCTCTACTAATGCAAGAGGCCGATTAAAGAAATCAATTTACAGCTGCCATAATTAGAATGTATGTACTGTTTGAAATGGTTCACTTGCTGCACTGTTTGGTGACTCTGTGAGCTTAATTAAATCAGGCATAGCTAAAATAAAAATCTAATAGGCTAGTTCATTGCCATTATTAAAAAAAGAAAAGAAAAGAGTAAATAGCTGTATTATCTAAAATAGTTTTGACAGAGCTTCACAGCTGTACCAAAGAGAACACTCACTGTTTATTGAGAAGATTCTCTTGGGAGAAATAAAATTTAATGAAAGAAAGAATAATTATATGGTATAGAAATAGCTATATTCCGTGAAATAGGTCCTTTTTTTTTTTTGGCTTTAGAATTTGAACACCGCCTGCTGAGATATATATATATACAGAATTTAGAAGCCACTTCCCTAATTAATCTCAAATGTTGGCTTCCATAGTTACTTTGGCTGGGCTGGCCAAATTTACACTAATGAATCCTTTACCTTTTCGTTGTGCATTACTGAATTCGGTTTCCTATGTCTAGGGAAGAAAGTCTCTTACCTACTGCATCACTGAACAGCAAATCTATTAGTAAAGGGTCTGGCTCTGCAAAACTTAGCTGTCTCACCAAATCTTTTTGGTTGTTTGAGTTTAGCTTCCTTTTTTCCAAAAATTAAAGCTAACTTTAATCAGCCATAAGGAGTGTTTCCTAAACTAACGCTCATAAATCATTCAAGATTATACTAAATCAATAATGCATCCAATTATTAAAAAAAAAAAAAAAAAAAAAAAAAAAAACACTTCACACTTCATATCGTTATCAGCCAAACAAAGTGGCCTGTGCATTTAGATTAAAAGATCTGTCACTGTACATCTCGGATGAAACTGTTTTATGTAGTAATTACTGTCCTTTTCAACTCATTTGCATTGTTGATACTCCATGGTTACTGAGTCAAGTTATATATGCATGAAAAGTTCAAGTGCTCAAGGTTTAATAGTTTCCATGGTTAAATTAGTTTATTCCAGGTGGTGCAGAGTAAAACATCATAAGAATCCTAGAACCTTACAGTTTGGCCACATTTCTTTAGACTCTGCTAAGGCCTGAATAGTGGACATGTACTCTTTTCTGTTCAGATACAGTGTCCGTGATTCCATTAGTCACTACCAGGTGCAGAGCAAACTACATAAAAATCAATATCCTTGCCAATTGGCCCAACTTGTCTAGTCTTTGTTCAGACAACTTAAGGTCCCCATGACTACATTTGTCAATACCAGGTGCAGAGCAAAATAGGTAAAATGTTATTATCCTTGCCAATTGGCCCAACTTGTCTAGACTTTGTGAGTTCTATATTGTAGATGGATTCTTTTTACAATTCAGATAAGGTTCCCATAACTGCATTTGTCAATACCAGGTGCAGAGCAATATAGGTAAAAAGCTATTATCCTAGCCTATTGGCCCAACTTGTGTAGACTTTGTTGAATCCTAAATTGTAGATGGATTCTCTTTACTATTTAGATAAGGTCCTCATGACTTCATTTGTCAATACCAGGTGCACAGTAAACCCCATAAGAATCCTAAATTCTCGCCAATAGGCCCAACTTGTCTAGACCTTGGGAAGGCCTGAATGGAGCTATTTACATTTGGTGAAGTTTAATGAATGATTGTAGAAATAGTTAACCATGATGTAATGCACTAATTACTATCAAAGACTGATTATAAATAGAGTGACAGATAAACTTCGGTACATAACTTCAATCTTTTACTTCATCCTATTTCACTGTTGGGACATCTGCATAAACTACAAAATTAAAGAAGTATGAATTTTAAATCTCTTGTTTTATGCTCTGGCACCCTGACACTTCTTTTTCCAGCACTTTTGGTGGATGCTAGTAAGTATAATTTTTTTTCTTTTCTTGTTTGATTCCAGACATAGCTATGTTCAAGCAGTTTAATCTACTTTTGTTTAGAAATTTAGTTCTTTCATTTTCCAGATTTAATAATTGACTGCATTTACTTTATATTTTCTACTCTCTCCTTCCTTCTTATAGTAGTCACTGTGGGCACCCTACCTAACTTGAATCATGGAGTTGGTGGGCAATTACAAATACTGTCAGCAACAGAGTTCAGAATAGAAATGTTCTCCTATGATGGACAAGCACCTGGTGAGCTAGAGTATTATCCAATACAGATGCATGACTCTGTCTAAGTTGTCAGTAAATATTTGAGAATATATTTGCCTAACAAACCACTCTGTAAAAACTCTCAGTCATTCTAAAATATCCTAAATTGGGTGAGCAAAACTGTGAACCACCCTAACTTTGTAGAACAGCTAAGGTACAATTTTTGTTATGATTTGGTTATGGTAATAGTATGATTTTCATTTTAATTTTCATTTCACTTCTACTCCTCCAACACATTACATAACTATTTGATTTATGATATTGAAGGCAAGATACACCAAAATTCTGCATAACATTTCCCCCTCCCCCCTTTTTTTTCTTTCTTGTTTTATCCTCATCCTTCTTTCTTTCTCCTAATGTTGCAAGGCAGAAACCAATTAAATGTATGTCTTTCCTTTGCTAATGTTTATTACATGAAGACCTATGGGATGACACATTAATTTCAGTTTGTAGACTATTTAAGATTATTGATCGACTTTCTCCTCACTGCATTTCACAAATGCCTTCATTTAAACTTCAATATTTACCAATTTTACTGCTTTTGCACTGTAATGATAAATATAAAAACTTTTTCTCTTCCTATGAATTAAGATGAAATTCATTATTAGTTACTTATACATTTCTCCCAGACTTGATGTGATGTATTTTGTCACTATATTTTTGTGCAGATACTTTCCTTTACTATATACCTCCGGGAGAGAGTATTTTGTCTGGAAGGGGCACTATAATTCCTCTTCCTTCTAACATGTAAGAAATGTCACCATGTGATGTATTACTAACCCTGCATGGAGGAAAATAATTAAAAGTGGTGTTAACTGTACATTTACACAAATGCATGTTCTATATTGAGACTAAATAATGTTAGTGCCCTTATTATTCAAGGGGAGGAACCAATGAAGGAAGATTCACTGTTGGAAATGCATATGATGGTACTGGATCGATTGAGTTTGCTATGCCTTCTGGGACGTCAGTCTGTGATGTTGGTAATTTTACAATCTGGTGTCGGTTTGCTGCGGTTTTCTTCACAGAATTAGAGATTCCTCGGACTCTCTTTGTAAGGAACTCTTGTGTTTCGATGTTTTAGATTTTTATAATGATAATAAGTATTTATGAAAACAGCATGACCAAATAAAAAATACTATTGCATAGCATATATTTGCATCTCTATTCCAGAAGTTAATACTATTATTATTACAGCTGCTTATAAAATGTCTGTACATACATTTCTAGTTCATATAAGAACTCTAGGACCCTATTACAATTTTGTGGTTTTATTGAATATAATTATTTTTAATTACTTGATTAATATAATTTTGTCACTAATTTTAGATATCCAATGGAGCTTCCCCTTGTACTCTGGCAGTAAGTACATGTGCATATATAGATTATTATTATAAATTATAAAGACTTTGAACAACTGTGAATAGCTGTAAATATAAAAAATATATATATGTGAATCATATTAATTGTTTTTAGTGTGACAATTGAACTATCTACATACACTATGACTATGATTTTTACTTTCATCCTATTAATATTTTTAACTTCCTGCAATTTTAGGATGTGGGAACAACTTCATCTTTACCTCCTGCAGCACAGACAGGTTAGGCCACAACATTCTCTCTCCCTCTTCCTCCCATGCTCATTACCACTATATTGTATGCCACTGGGTTACAACAACCAAAAAAAAAAAGTGCTTTAAATGAATCATACTTAAGTATATTTTTCTATGCTGTATCTAAATTTTAACTATGTTTTATCTAAATATATAAACTGAGGTTTTTTGCATCTTCGAAATTCTCATCCAAGTTAAGCTTGGTATTTCTGCAACTATATAATAATCATAATGCTATATTCTGATGGTACTATTTCATGGACTCATTAAAATAATTTTAGTTTATATCTTCAATACATTTAATTTTGTAAGGATTATATAAGTCCATAGGAGGATTGTCTCTGTGTCTCCAATTAAGAGTCATTAAACATATTCCTACAAAGCCAATGAAGTAGTGATCCATCCAATTTTTCTTAGAAATTGAGTTCTAGCTTTTTACATATTGATAATTAACTGCTTTCACAATACATTTTTTGCTCCCTCCTTCCTTTTTATAGTCGTCACTGTGGGCACCCTGCCTAACTTGAATCATGAAGTTGGTGGGCAGTTACAAATACTGTCAGCAACAAAGTTCAGAATAGAGATGTTCTCCTATGATGGACAAGCACCTGGTAAGCTATAGTACTATCACTTACAGATGCATGACTATGTCTAAGTTATTGCAATAGTTTGAACATATATGTACCCTAGATACCACAATATAATAAACTGTGTCACTCTAAAGTATCCTGAATTGGGTAAGCAAAAGTGTGAACCACCTGAACCTTGTAGAAAAGCTAAAGTACGAACATACAGCATTGTTTGTGGTATTCCATCCCTGGATGGCTTCTATTTATTCGCGTTAAGATTTGATAATGGTAACTTCATGATTTTCCTTTTTACTATTGTTTCCCTCCTAATCCTCCTACGCATATCCTAATTATTAAATCCATAATGTAGACAGCATCGTAAACTAAACTTCTGCATAACAGATGATTTTGTCGTTTTTCTCTCCTTGTTTTATCCCTTTCCCTCCTTTCCTCTCCCAATTCTGCAAGACAGTAACCAATGAAATTTAAAAAAATCTTTGCTAATGTTTGCTACATAATGACCTATAGGAGGACTGATGAGTTTTAATTCGTAGACAATTTGTGATTAAGTAGTGGTACAGATTGTATTGATCTTTTTTTCTCCATAGTGGATTTCACACATACCATCACATAAAATTCGATCTCTACTAATGGTACTTCTTTGCAATCTTACGATAAATAAGTCAGATTTTTCCTCTTCCTTTGAATTAAGATAAATTACATTTATAGTCACTTACACATTTCTTCCAGACTTGATGTGATGTATTTTGTCACTATATTTTTTGCAGACACATTTCTTTATTATATACCTCCCGGAGAACCAGTTATGTCTGGAAGGGGCACTATAATTCCTCTTCCTTCTAACATGTAAGAAATGTCACCATGTGATGTATTACTAACTCTGCATGGAGGAAAATAATTAAAAGTGGTGTCTAACTATACATTTACACAAATGCACGTTCTATATTGAGACTAAATAATTTAGTAACCTTATTATTCAAGGGGAGGAACCAATGAAGGAAGATTCACTGTTGGAAATGCATATGATGGTACTGGATCGATTGAGTTTGCTATGCCTTCTGGGACGTCAGTCTGTGATGTTGGTAATTTTACAATCTGGTGTCGGCTTGCTGGTGTTTTCTTCACAGTATTAGAGATTCCTCGGACTCTCTTAGTAAGGAACCCTTGTGTTTCGATGTTTTAGATTTTTATAATGATAATAAGTATTTATGAAAACAACATGGCCAAATCAGAACTACTATTGCATAGCATGATTTGTACTGTTGGGGATAAATATATATATATTTGCATTGCTATTTCAGATCTTACTACTACTATTACTACAGCAGCTTTTAAAATGTGTATGCATTCATTCTAGTTGATGTTAGAACTTTAGAACGGTATTCCCATTTTGTGGTTTTTTGGTATGTGATAATTTTTTAATCAATTTTTTAATATCACTTTGTTTTAATTTTAGGTATCTGATGGAGCTGCCCCCTGTACTCTGGCAGTAAGTACATGTGCATAGATAGATTATTATTATAAATTATAATGACTTGGAACATCATTCAATCGCTGTAAATATTATGGAATGTGAGTGAATCATATTATTATTAGTTTGGCTATCCAACTATCTACAGTAAACTATGACTATCAGTTTTAAATCGGTTTAACCTATTAATATTGTTAAATTTTTGCAATGTCAGGATGTGGGAACAACTCCAACTCTACCTCCTCCAGCACCAACAGGTTAGGCCACAACATGCTCTCTCGCTCTCTCTATCTCTCTCCTTTCCACATTAACTACCACCATATTGTATGTCTCTGGGATAAAAAAAATTTTCAATTCATTTCAATTTAATATCCCAGATTTTCGAATCATAATTATTCATAAACTTATTTTTTCATTAATTTATAAGTCGTATAATTTTCGGAGTATTCCTACATATATTTGTGTACATATAAACAAGGTGATATTACTTTTTAGGATGCTTCTCTATGTATAGTACTAGTAAATATAATTTTGTATTCATAATAGTAATATAGATCATGATTAATATGCTATTTCCTTTAAAATTCAATTTGAATATTCAATAAATACACAGTTCTTGGCGGCCATGACAACTGCGAGGTGTTGCACCCTTCATTGCAGCTTGCCTGGACTGTGGATAGGAGGTCTGATAATATCTCCTTCACCATGTTGGGATGCCAGAGCAACAATCCTAGGTGGGTCATGAAAATAATGACAATCTCTATTGATTTTATATTTACAGATCTGTTATGTGTTTCTATCAGAATACTAGACATATCCACTTATTATTATTCCTGAGTTGTAAGAGTAAGATGACTGGCATTAAAATATTATTTTTTTGACTAAGAGGAACTAACCTCCATTCTATTAGTGGAAGTTTATGCATAGCATATTTGAAACAGCATCAATTACTTTTGCTTTGTAATTTAAGTTGTAACCTGCATAAATGCATTAATGACTTTCACAGAAGTATTATCTATCAATATATTATGATCATAAGAATGTCATGAGGACATCCATATTTATGTCCTAGTCGAAAGGTTATGATGCAATATGTATGTGATAGATTGGGTTGACATTATTTATGATATAATAAGAATAACCTTTTAAAGGTTACTTAAATAAATGTCACTTTTGACAACAATCTCTTTGTGATCTAATGTGGACCATATATTTTGTATTTTTACTAAAATGAAATGTTTTTATTGTAATTAGCTTCTTTTTTTTTCAGAATTTTACCAAATAATTTTACAATACAAAAAAAAGTGTCACCATTTTCTTTTTTAATAATCTTTTGTTTGTCACAGCATTGCCCAGTATATGGGCTTTGGTTTGAGTGGCAGTACTACTCGCACTTCAATGGACGGTGCAGATGTAACTATCGCCTGGGTGGATAACTCCAGGGGAGCCAATGCAGTGGACTACCACTTACGATATAGGTTCCAAGTATGTTGCTTAGCTATGTTGGTAAACTTCAATGTACATCCCCATGAGAATATTGTGTATGACACTCAAATGGCTTTTACGGTAGTTTTTAATGAAGAAAATTAAGTAATGTCTGTAAGTACCAAGGATGGGAGATTGACCCCTCTACTATGGTATAACCTCTAGCAATTTCAAATATTGAAGAAAAGTTATTATGTGCTTAGAAGAAAGATGCAATTAATAGTGGATGTGGTCCCACTAGCTATACAGGAAATGAAATGCTCTGCTGCCATATTATAAAGATTGAATAGTCTGTCACAGTGTGTGTGTGAGTGCATGCATGTGTATGTATATATATCCTTGCATCATGGCCAAATGGTTGAATGGATCTTGATATGAAACTTTGCATGCAAGATCCTTGAGTACCTCGCTAGGTTTTTCTCCCAAAGAAATCTGAAGGTGGCACCCCTGGTGAGTAAAATGAATTGAAATTGTCCACACAAAGAACATATTGATACCATAGTCCAATGTTAAAGGCATAATTTTACTAATGGGAACCTCTGGGTTAGAATCCAAGACTAGGTTGTCATTTTCCCTGTTCCTTTTGTTCTTTTTCCTTTACTTTTTTTTTCATTCCTTCTTTTCGGTTTGGCCCCCTTGTTTAAAATTTAATTTACCCCCTTTCCTTTCATTCTTCACCTCCCCCCTACCCCTGTCTCCATAAGTATGTGTTTTCGGGCCCCAAAAAAGTGAGGAATATTATTTATGAAAAATTTCTGAGTTATACAAGTCATCAACCTTTAAGGTCACCTTCATGGTGTGGACCCTCCAGCCGGTACATAAACAAAGCCCTTAGGGGATCCAAATTCAGTCAAAGAGATCTCACTCTAAGGCTGACCACACTTCAATAAGAGCTTGATAACCATAGTCTAGGCAAACTAGTCAACATTGTCTACCTGCCGGCATAGTAATAATGTACATTTTACTAGATTTATGTATAGACTTGTCTCTTCTTCCCAATATTTCTTTTTTGTAAATCATGCAAACATTACTTTACACCAAAAATTAACTTGCTATGCTGGTTGCATCCTTGCTTAAAGACAGCAGTTATTTGAATGAATCCATATCAGTTAGAAATGGTGTTTAAAGTGGCTTCAATAATTTTTTATGTTGCCATTGGTTACAGCAGCAATAACAAGAATACTTCACTAAAAAAAATGTGTGTGTGTCTCTGTCTGTGTGTGTGTGTATGTGTGTGTGTGTGTTTGTATGTGTGTGTGTGTGTGTGTGTGTGTGTGTTTGTGTGTGTGTGGGTGTGTGTGTGGGTGTGTGTGTGTGTATGTGTGTGTGTGTGTGTGTGTGTGTGTGTGTGTGTGTGTGTGTGTGTGTGTGTGTGTGTGTGTGTGTGTGTGTGTGTGTGTGTGTGTGTGTGTGTGTGTGTGTGTGTGTGTGTGTGTGTGTGTGTGTGTGTGTGCATATTCAATGAATGGTAACCTTAGGAATCACTACAAATTTGGGAGAGATCAATCTTTAATAGCCTAACCCTTCACCAAATTCTATGTTCCAGTGCAACATTGTATAAAGAGCCCTGATAGCGGCAACTAGAGAGAGACTGAATAAAGGCCAAGCATCATCAAACCTGTTTTTTTTTTTTGCTAATATATTATGTGTATATTTTAGAGTTGGAATGACTGAATGATGATGGTGAATAACAAAGAAGAGATATATGGAATCATTAATTAGTATATTTATACTAGAAAGAGCATTCTTCATTCACAACAATAAAATAATGCGATGCCTGAAAAATTAAATTAAAAAAAAAAATTATTATTGATCAATGATGAATATACTTATTCGTTAAAGTTAGCAGGAGTTAAATGTTCCTTTCTTTGGAATCTTATTGTTCTTATTGTGAAACTTGCTTTGGCCACCAGTGTTGAGGTCCCCAGTCGGAGAAGTTCCCCCCCCCCCCCCTGTTTTTAGTTTTCTTATCCCCTTTTTATTCTCCCCTTCCTCTGAATAATTTAAAACATCAAATCATAAGTGAGCTGTTTGGGGCTGGAATTTTCCAGTATTGTTAAGTACAATTTTATATTTTAGTTTTCTTAGGAATCATTAGGTCCAAGTGTATGAAGGAATATATTTGCTATGATTAATTCTAAGTGTTGGTGTTCATTTATGTATGTGTGTGTGTGTGTGTGTGTGTGTGTGTGTGTGTGTGTGTGTGTGTGTGTGTGTGTGTGTGTGTGTGTGTGTGTGTGTGTGTGTGTGTGTGTGTGTGTGTGTGTGTGTGTGTGTGTGTGTGTGTGTGTGTGTGTGTGTGTGTGTGTGTATGTAGTGTCGTGGAGGGAGAGGTGTGTGTCCTGACGCCATGGACATGAGTAAAACTTGTACCAATGACGTGTTTTCTGTGAGTGGGAAGAATGTGAACAGGAAGCAACAAGTTAGCTTCACCAGGCCATTCACTACCAGTAAGAGAAATGCAAACCTTTATTTTATAACCGTTGATAAACATATAATCCTATTAGCAGTCTGTTCATCCCATTTTTTTTTATCTGCAGTAACAAGATTATGGTTGTAAAGCTGAATAGAGTGTTTCAATCTTTATGATATATTGGGGTTTTGTGTACCTTTACATCACTTTATTCATTCTCCCATAATGTTAAAAGGTAATTTAGTTTCTGTTCTTTTCATGACAGTTTGCCTTGTCTTGAATGAATTCCTTAATGTGCACCCTAGTTTAAAATTAATTATTTTTGTGTATATTGCTAAAAACGATTTGGGATTATAAAGTGGTCGCGAAATTTTATTGATGAGGCAGTGTTAGGTCTTTAAAAAAAGAGATAGCATTCCCATACATGCAGCTAGACGAATTACTGTATTACAATTTTCCCCTTACTATACTGAACATTCTTATGATTGATATGTTGTAACAAATTTTTGCAGCTGATTCAACCTGTGACTTGTCGTTTGACCCAGACAGAGCTCAATACATAGTGTGGGGGATTGGAGGAATAGAAGAGACAGCATTTAGACATAATGTCCGATCAAATGGTATATACATTTATTGGTCATAAATTAATGACATGATGTTTATTGTCATCAAGTTGTGAAAATATTGATATCTGGCTTGACTACAACTTAAAAATGAATGTGTTTGATAATGGTAGTGTGTGATTGCATGGTGCATGCATTGTGTGTAGCATATGTTGTGTAGTGTGTTGCGTTTGTATGTGTGCATGTGTACATTTATAACAATGCTGATCTACTGTTTTACAGTAATTATGATTTTCTGCTAAAAAAAGCAAGTGACTCCAGTAATAGGAAAGAAAGGAGTGAATTTTGAAATCAAGAATATTGCACTTGCAAGGAATGAAAACTTAATCAAAGACAGAATAATTTTAAAATGGGATCTAATTTGTAATATCATCTAAGTCGAATGTGCCCTGATTTATTGAATGTCATGTTTTTCCTGTTACATTATAGTTTAGTATGGTTTTATTAATTCACTATTTTTGAAGTCATAAAAGGTTTCCCACTTAACCTTCTTTGTCACGCTTTTTTTCACATCCTTCTATTATCCACCCTTCACCAGCGAATACTCCTCCTGTGCATTTTGGTCGTAGTCCCCTCAACAACTGTCAGGATATACCCATCGATTGTGACATGTGTGATCCTTTCCGTGCGAAGAAATTGACTTACTTGAGGAACAACACTAGGATAAGGGCGTACATTGGCCCCAGTGGCAACGATCGTGGTTATACAGCCATCACAGGTAAGAATAATTATTAAAAAATTGATTACCATATAGATTTTTATAGAAAATTTTACACTCTCAGTATCTGGCTTTTACAAATTCCCAGAAGTCTATCAGAACGCTGATATATATTAAGTTCTAAAGTAGAAAAACGAATAAATAGGTTTTTAATTCAAATGTACTTCACAAGGCTCCATTCTCCCTATTTTTCTATTCCGAACTAACAGAAGTCAACTTCCTTTGTGTAGTAGCTTCAGTGTATGTGGAAATTACAATATTAAAAGAAAGAAATTGAATGCATAATCACTTGATATACACTATATATATATATATATATATATATATATATATATATATAGATATATATATATCTGTGTGTGCATGCTTTCAACTTCCGGTTCAGGTCATTAATCTGCATATAACAGATTCACTAAAATGTAATAATCAATTAAGTTAGCTCTACAATTAGCAATGAACTTGTTATAGCTCCCCTCTTCCACTGGATGGATGATATGAAAATAAGTAAAGGAGAAATGATAGGGGGGTTGAAGAAGAAAAAAAGACAATACAATTGAAAAAAAAAGCACAGTCTTTGATTTGAACCTAGAATTTCCTGCATGTAGACCAGTTTGGATTATACTCCATTTGTAATTTTTTTCAAATGAGACATTTTTATCCTGTTTTTCCTGCAAGGATTACCATTTTCAGAATTCTTTTTGGTTATGATCGTAGCCTGGCACATAAGCCTCTTGTTGTCAAAGCTTTATAAAAATCAGTTTAGCTGTTTAGATGCCAAATCAATGCAAAACTTCAGACACCTTTCTTTTATGTATAAAAATAGAAATCCAGGTAATGCATAGTCCGTGGATAGATGAGGATCTTATTATCCAGAACCAAGGAGGGTATTGGCAATTTCTGGCATAGAACAACTTTGATACCAGCATATTTCAGCCAACCCAATAGTTAAAGAGTTAAGGATATTCTTAAGATCATTCAGAAGTTGAAATTGGTCACATGTGGGAGCTGCCTGTGGTTCTGGATTAATTATTGCTGAAGAATGGTCGGTGCAGTCTTTATTATGGCAAGAAAGTATTAAAGGTAATGTATAATCTATAAATAGTGATGAAATCTTCAACTTTCTAAATTGTCTCCCCTCCCACTATTTGTAGAATGAAAATAGTAGGAGAAAAGAAAGAAACCTTCCACCCCCCCTAAAAAAGAAACCCCATAAACCACCAGTAATTAAACCACTGACTTTCAGCTTGGAAGACTCTATTCTTTACTATTCAGTAAAAAAGAAACCCCATAAACCACCAGTAATTAAACCACTGACTTTAAGCTTGGAAGACTCTATTCTTTACTATTCAGATAATCCTTCAGGCATTTTTTGTGAGGAAATTTTGAAATTTTTTTTTTTTTTTTTTTTTTTTTTTTTTTTTTTTTTTTTTTTTTTTTTTTTTTTTTACCAGAGGTGTCACTTTTTCCAACTTGGACCAGTGGATGTCACTTCACCAGCCTTACTGACAATCTTCACCAGTTTTTATTCTAATCCTTTCAGTCATCTGAATGCTGATAGCAGCCTAAGTTTTGGAACAGACAGACATCAAATCTGCTATATAAACCTGATTCATCACTACGCTTGGAATAATAAAATTTAAAAAAAGAAGTCATATATAGCAGGCCTTGATAGAAGAGCACTGACAACTCAGCAAAATACAAAATGGAAGAACTTGAGAACATGAAATGATATAGAGCATAACCAGAATTGGTTACAATGAATATGCCCTACGTACTATACAATTAATGAATTAATATGAACAGCTGCTATAAAGTAGGTGTTTTCATCTATATAATCAATTGTATAATGATATACTGCAAATTTATTCCTGTTATCTATTTCTTTATATGTGTAGGTCAAGTTGGCTGGGGTATAGCCTGGTACATCAATGGCTATCTCGTTCCTGAACTAGTATTGCGACGTGGAAATACCTACACCTTCAATGTTCAGGGAGGGGATGATCCTATAGACATATCCAATTATCACCCATTCTATATTACTAACTCTCTCTCTGGTGGTCGTCTCCTGAATACACAGGAACAACAAGCTGTGAGCTGCTCAATAAGTATAGATTCACAATTAGAATGATTAAGGTGTGAATGTCAAGGAAGAGCTTGTAACTTTATTCATGTGTTCCTCCGTAATAAACACTGCATTTTTATTCTATAACTTTTCTTACCCACACCTGATGTTAGACACAAAGGCACCATTCTTTAAATCTAATTGTATAATACCCGTTAAGTATGTAAAGGGATTCCATGTATTAAAATGTTTTAAATAGCTTTTAGTCCTCCAGCTAGATAATAACAAAGGTTAGCATCTTTCAGATTCATTCAGTGTTGGTCTCTGTTGAGTTTTATTGTAAAACCAATAAGTTCTAACGTATGACACACATTCTCCTCTTCACAGTTTATCTTTTCTCTTGCCTTTCTTATTCGTTTATTATCGGCGAACTTTTACAAGTTCACAGAGTTTAAATGTTACTTTGTTGGGAATCTTGTTCTTGTTCGTCTTCTTGCTCTTGTACTGAAAGACTACCACTGCTGAGATCCCCAGTTCAACTCTTGTTCATAGTAGACTTTTTCTTGTTTTGTAAAAAATTATTGAAACTAGCTACAGATGCAGAAGTTTGTGTATTTGGACTTACGTAGCTAGCTATAATAATATATGGCGTGATATTTATTAACACTCATATAATGTAGGTGTTGTGCATATTAACAATATTTGAAATTGCTTACATGGCATAGCTATATACCCATGTGTACATGAGTATCACATAATTCATCTTTGCTCCATTTTAAATATGTATGCATACACACATGTTTGAGTACATTTTAGATCGAAGAGACCTATGCTGGATTTAGCAGTGATGGAAATGAAACTGGTAAGCAAACTAACATTATGCACACTAGAAATAATTTTGTGGCCAAACATTATATTTCATTCTTAATAAAATAGTTACGTGTAGTTTATCTATGAAACTTTTATATGGTTTTAGCTCACCTAAGTTATCTTAATTTAGGATTAAAGGATTTTCCAAATATTATTTTTGCCTAGTTTGTAAATATTCTCAGTATTTGTATTGGCCTTAGTAGCATTGTTGGAGAAAGATTTCAGAATGATGAAAGTTTGCAGAATAACCCTCATTATTTTTCATTTCAATAATGTTCAATAATGTTTGATATGCTTGCATGATTCAACATAAACAATTAACAAAACTATGCTACCCACCAGTGTATCATCCTTCTAAGAGCTTTTATCTTTTATTTTTAAGCAAAGATGTTTCAGAATGTTCCAAATTCTAATTATCGAACTATTAAATTCTTAAATTATACTTTATGTAGTTGGTCGATTGTGCAAAGCTTCTGAAACTATCAATTCGAAACGCATTTTGGAGAGGTGTGGAGATATGGAAGATTATAGGTCCTCTCTCATACTCACCTGTCGGCGTGGTATTTCTGGGAGACTTGTTTGGACACCTGCTCCTAACACACCTGATACTGTGTACTATCAGGTAAATCCTTCATCGCACACACACATACACACATGCACACAGACATACACACATGCACACACATGCACTCACATGCACACATATACCTGCCATTGCCCAGAATATAATGATATTCCCACTGGATAAGGTGTGGCCAGTAGTTAATTTAGAGTTTCATTGTGTGGCCATAGAATATAATCTCAAAGTTCCAAATATAACTATGTGAAAATTAATATTGATTATATCTTTTTCTTTAGTGCGCTACTCATCGAAACCTCGGTTGGAAAATCTCATTGGTGAACTAAAGAAAAGTTTTACATGATGAACTGATTTAAATCTTTGATACATATACTATTATGTGAACTTTATGAACTTGAAATAATACACTTAGTTATGCTTCATATTATATATTTTAGTATGTGGAACTTAACATCAATAAAGATTTAAAAATTTTTTTCAAAGTATTATGCCCTCTTATTAAACTGGAGTGATCATTAAATTTGGTTATCTAAAGTGAAGACATCCCAAAATATTAGAAAATTCCCGTCCGATTAATGGAGCCAAAAAAGTTAATTATATATTAAGTTTTGTTTGTTTATTCCCTATCACCTCCCAGATGCTTGGCCTATAGGGCTCAAAAACAAGAAAAGAGAAGGAAAGATGTTTGGGCTTGGTTTTGCTGATGTAACTTAGAAGATTGCGTTTACATAATCACGTTTTGTAGCAATCATAATGAGGTTGTGGCTGGTTCTCATGTATGGAATAGGTCCTTCCTTTGTGGGATATTTTAGCATGCCACCCCTCCTATTGACAGAGACTTCAAAGACCAATTGCTACAGAGAGAAAGAACAAAATCATCGGAATAAAATTTAATGTTTGTTTGTTTCCTATCATCGCGCAGATGATTGGAGTTGCAAGGCTCTAAAAGAAGAAAATAGAAGATGGGAGATAAGGGTTTGGGCATTGTTTCATTGTTTGTAGTATTCCTAAAGCACTTTGGTGGATGGTTCTCCTATATGAAATTTATCCCCCTCCTTTGAAGGATTATTAGTGTTACCATTTCAATGGATAGAGACAACAAAGTCTCTAGATCTGCCTGTTTATTTATTTGTTCAAGATAAGAGAAGATAAGTCCCAGAATTTGGGCACTTCCATGTAGACCTGGTCCTCTACTGGGTAGTGGAATTTTGACAAAACTCTGCTGCTGTGATAAGAAAATATTTAATGAAAAAAATTGAATATCATATTAAAAATTTAAATACAGTTTTATTTCATAATCATGTTAAGCATGCCAATGACACTGTTGGTAGTACATTTCTTTCATTTGTAACTTAAGAATTGCTTCACGTTCATCCATAGCATTGTATTGGACAAATGTATTAACAACTAAATACTTATCACAACTTAATATTACATATATATGTGTGTGCATGATTGGTATGATCTCAAAAAATGTAACATGAACACATGGTGGCAATTCCGAAAATGTCAGGATCAGTGAGAATGTTTGTACCTGAAGCCCCTTTTATAGGATTATATTTCAAGAACCTCACCCAATACCAAAGGTTGATCACACATTAGGTCTATTACATGGAGCCACAGTGTTCAGTAAATTGGACAAAATAGTGGTATCTGGCAGATTCCTCTTTCTGTGATATTTTATCTTCTTACTACTGTGCCTTCCACATCAGCAACACTTCAGAAATTGAAGGGTATTAAATTTACTAGAATTGAGGATTCTGACAGCTTGAATGTACAAGAGAGTACCATAAAACTCAAAAGCATTGGAAACACTCCATGGAGCATTTGTTGAAACTATACTGGAAAGTGAGATGATCATTAACATTCTATGATAATCTAATACTCTACAATAGTCACATTGTTGTTCTACCATCCCTCAGAAAAGATATAATGTTGAAAACCCTTGGAAAGGTAAAAATTGAGACTCAGGACATTTATATTGTAGCAGAGAGCTGCAAGTATTGTACAAAAATTTGTAAAAAACTGTCAATGTTCAAAGGAATCTAGCCAGCGGAGAGAACCTCTTTCACAGTTATCATTGCCAGACTACCATGGATAATGGTAGCAACAGATTTGGTTGAGCTCGAAGGAAAGATATAATGTAGAAGCAGTAGATTAATTTCCTCAATATCCAGAAGATTACAAGCTCTCATCAACAATGTTAAATGCAAGGATTGGGGAGATTCTTCCAAGAAATAATGGTGCACAGTATGCTTTCAAAGAATTTTCAGAGTTCGCAAAGTCATACCAGTTCAGTTATCACACCAGCGATCCAGGGTTTTGATAAAGTAGTGGACAAGTGGAAAGGATGATACAGGCAATCAAAGATTGCTAAATATTCAGCAGACTGTCATCAAACAATACTGTGATACAGTGCCACACCAGGAGGATAGGGACCACTATTCTTCTGGTGATGGAGCAAGCAATTCCAAGCTGGTCATATCTCCCCAAGTTCAAGAAAGACAACTGGAATTTAAAAGGGAAAGAGAAAGAAGACATCCACCATTCACATGGAGCCAAAAGAGATGTGAGGTCCAAGATGGATCAGATGTTGTGGTTACTACAGACAAGCAGAATGTACCAGGAAAAGTTCTACAACCAGCATGTACTCAAAGATCATCGTAGAAACATCATCTGGTGACATAGGTAATAAGTTGAACATCTTTCTCAATTTTTTTACGACACTGCATGTGATACTAGACTCAAGTGAAACTACATAACTGCCACAACAGAATGTGGTTAATATTCTAATCTCTTTATACTGAGTCCATAAGCCATAAGTCTAAATTTTCATATTTTTTGGCAATTATTATACATATTGTAAATGAAAGTTATCCTATATCTATGCATACAGTATTCAGCTAAAACTAACTTGACTACCTAACTTATGAAGAAGCTACAATAAAAAATTTTAAGCAGCTAGAAGGGGATGTTCTACTTGGGTAGCACCCCCAACTTTTCCTTTTTTAGGAAGCCAGTGGTAGTCTGCCCTATAGGTGAGTGCCCATATTTGACCTAAGATATTAACCTTATAGTGGCTGCAGCACAAATCACTGTTCATACCACTGTGCACAGCAATTCTGGCACAAGTGCAACCACTGCAAAGGTGGAAAAAGTGAAACAACCAGCAGGCTCCAGCGAAGATTGGCAGTACTTTACATTCCGCTGGGAAAACTACGTCAGAGCCACAAAATTAGCTGGGGCATACAAGGTCATACCATTGTTAAAGTGTTGTGATGAGCAGTAATATAAAGATTTTAACTGAACAGCTGGTGGCACATTAGCTAACTAAATGGAAGTGAGGTGCTTGCAGTAATCAGGGACCAAGCTGTCAGGGAGGAAAATACCATGGTGGCCTGGTTGGCACTGCACAACATGCAATGTGAGAGAGACAAGCCCATCCATGCCTTCAAGGCTAGATTTTGAGGCAAGGGGGGGGGGGGGGTCCACAAGTTCACTTTCACATGCACAGGATGCACAGGATGTGGAGCAGAGGTGAATTACACTGATGCTATGCTGTAAGATGTGATGTGCCATGAGGTGGGGGTATCCGAATGTAAGACTGGATCTATTGAGGGACAAGAATCAGGACATAATGCTAGAATAGCATCAGCTTCTTGTTCTCTAAAAAGAAGTGTGCAAGCATAAAGATTAATTCCTTATTCTGCAATACAGGCTGGAAGACCAAGGTTAGGTACTTTGTCCTCGGATGTGACAACATGATCATCTCAATGGATCACAAACCACTCATCAAACTGTCAGGTGACAAAACACTTAGAGACATTATAAACTCCATATTAATAAACTTTAAGGAGAAGACATTATGCTGCAAGTTCAAAATGATCTAGATTCCATGTGTACATTAAAAATATTGGACACAATGTCACATCACGTCCCCCCACAGGAGACACACATGCACTCAAAATGCATCTGTAGGATGAAACCTCTGCTATCACACAATCAGAATAACCACTAACTGATATCGAACATGTCACCAACATGGACACTATTCCTTCCTTACACTCTTTACATTCTATCAACTGGAAAAACATTCAAATTTCCACTATCAGTGACACCAACATGACCTTGCTTGCCTCTACCATCTAGGATGGCATACCAGAAATTCGACGAGACATGCCAGATGCTTTTAGAATATGACATCCATTCTGAGAACACATCTCACCATAGATGGGGTCATCCTCATCCCGCCATCCGTGAGACAGGATTGCCATACAACATTGCACGCTGCCCACCACGGCACCTACTATGATTGCTAGGGCTGAGTTTTATGTGTTCTGGCCAGGTATCACACTGGACATCATGTTAGCACTCCATGACTGCAACCACTACAACCTCTACCCACACCCATACCCCCTGCACTGGCTTTATATCTTTTTCAATGTATTGTGTGGACTATTTCCACTATTGAGGCTAAAACTACCTTGTCATTGTCCATTGCCACTCTAATTGGCCCATAGTCAAAAAGGCAAAGGAAGGGGCCAAAGGCTTCATTAATTGCCTGAAAAGATGCTTTACAACCTTTGGTATCCCTGAGGAACTCTCATCTGATGGAGGACAGGAGTTGGTTGTTTCAGTCACACATACTTTCTTCCTCCAACAGGGTGTACACCTATGTCTGACTTCAGTAGCCTTATCATACTGTAATTGCCAAGCAGAAATAGGGGTTAAATCTATAAAAAGAATCATCTCAAACAATACAGGACCTTATTTTGACTTAAATTTTGATAAATTCAAGCTGGCCATTCTTTCGCATTGCAACACCACTTTGATTGAGACACAAAGTTATCATTAGCAATGCACATCTTTGGATAAACCATCAGAGACCCCACTCCTATCTTACCCATGAAATATCACCCACATGAGGGATTTGGAGAGATGGACAGAAAATACCATCCAGCAACCACCACTAAGAGTCTGTGATCATATTTGGCTACAACACCAGACTGGTCCATATTACCCCAAATAGGATAAAACTGGTTTGGTTGTTGAAGGTCCACTTCAAGTGGTGATGTTGATTCCTTTAATAGTGTTACACTAGCTGAGCCATGATACAGCCTTACAAGTGGCTTTGAGAACAGAGATATTGAAGGTTGCCTGTTCAATAAGTACATCATAAGAATTAGTGGATCTGCCTGAGCCACACTCAGGAATCACAAATTATTGATGAAATTCACCCCAGTCCAGGCATGGGAACCCAGATTGACAATAAGAAATGACCTTTCTTCTCAGCCCCACAACCCACAACCCAATGTGGTCACTGCTTCCCCACGACCATTACTGACTATGATGAACGGAAACCCTCCAACAAACCACACACAACCTCCTTAAGCCATCCCACCACCCCACACATTACCTCTCGACCTCCCACCAAAGGTTACACCTACTGAACCAACCAGCCTTCTTATACTCCCATCCTCAACCTCTAACCAGGATAAGGAAACAACTACTATCAGGCCACTGTCTACTCCATCTAGATGCTCTACATGCATTAGAAGATCTCCCCCATATCGGACTTCTTGCAACTAGGACATGAACTGAATTATCTATTCAGCCTTCAACGCATTCCTGAAAGTAATATAACAAAGACCTAGGGAAGATAGAGGATAATAACAATTTAGCAGTGGCTTATTTGACTGAGATCCCTTACCTTACATGCTCAATTCTCTCTGCATTCCTTATATATGCAGAGTCTATTTATGGGCTGTTATAATACATATTTTATAGGGGTGCATTCCTATCATCTATAAGAATTAATTCCAAAGTACTGTATATGGCATTTTTAGCCTTGCGAAATAAGAAAAAGAGGTGTGACTGAGTAGAGCTGTATATGCATATTATATTTTAATTCAGTTGCTGCAAGGGTCTGTTTAATTAAATAACTGCTGACTTCTTTTTGTCACCATGATAGCCACTCTCCATATTTTTTTCCCCATGTTTTAAGTTGATCGAAACTTATTATCATGCCAAATTTCAAAGAAATATATCTACAGCTTTGACTAGAATGAGGGTATCTACAACATGCAGACAGACATCTTTTTTATGTATATAGCTAGATACACTTAGCAAATTGAGAATGTTTGTAAATCAGGAGGCTACTGGCACACCAAAAACTACTCATAGGTTTGTTTTTCGCTGATATGGTGCACCGTGAAATAATAGGGCGATACTCAGTGTATGTGCTAAGAATGTTTGCAAATGCACTTTTTTAAAATAAAAAGTATTACTGTTATATTTTATGCAGAAACCACATATTGCCTGTTGTTTTTTGCTGTTAATAATGGAGGGATGACGAAGTAGATCAAACTGCACATGGATGGTATTATAATTAGCTTACAAGAGCTTTTTTTATACTTATAATCCTGTACGATTTCCCTGATATTCTATCCCATTCTTTTTATTAGAACAAAGACTATCTTACTATAATTCTCAATTTGTTAATTTATTTCAGTTTGTTTAGTTCATTTATTTGTGGTTTTTTGGGGGGGGTTTGGTAACTCCTCTTTGACAATTAGACCTAAATGGCTCATATCCTTAGTGTTTCAGGTGGATCAACATGGCATGATTATAATGAAATTGGTGGAGATTGTAGAATAATCTTGCAGATATGGCTATTTTTTCAAGAATTTCCTCGTTGGGCCACACTTATGTGTCCGACTAAACTGCCCCACTTATTATAAACCGCTATTAGGTAAGTACATGTAGGTCAGTAAAAAAAAGTGCCCAAACCACTTCCTTCCCATTTTCTTTGCTTCTTTTTGACCTGTGTAGGCCATAGCAATTGGGATGAGATAGCCAAAAACAGATCTAGATTTATTTTAAAAGTTTTTTGTAGTGTCTGTGAATATGTTGGCTTCTATGCTAAAATATTTTTCAAATGGGAGGGGGGAGGGGGGGGGGAAGGGCTCAATTTCATGCATGAGAACCACCCACCAGGTTACATTATGAAAACCACAAACCACAATAATTTAAACTCTCTAAGAAAGGTCAGCTTTATTATGCCTGAACCACTTGCTAGAAAATGCCACTTACACATGGAACACAACTTATGGCGGTATAGTTCATGATATGTGGGAAGCTACGGTACATTTAATTTTCTAATTCAACTATACAATTACAAATTGTTTGATAGTGTTGGTGCCAGTTTAAAGCATTCTGGTGGGATATGATCAGAAGGGTTGGAATCCTGCAGGTACCTCAGAAGGCAGCAGGTTAGGGAAGATAAGGAAATGAAGTTAGATAAGATCTAATTTGGTGATAGCTGGAGATTTTAAAAAAATAGGATGAAATGAAAGATGGAGATGGATGTAGGGTAGAGGGAAATACAAATGGATAAATTTGTTGCATTTTGTAAAAAAAATAAGATCGATAATAGCTTATTAAGTGGATGCATTGGAATGACATGTTTTAAAACAGTATCAAAAGGACAAACATCATTCTTAACTTAAATCACACTTGTGCTTAGAATTAAAAAAAAAAAAATCCTGTTTGGTTTCATTCCAGTGTAGTCTTACTTTGTCTAGAATATTTGATCATCTTGTTTTAGAACTGTGGGAGGAGTTGGCGGACAAAAATATAATAACATAATAAGCTCTATCATATATAAGTATATAAAATTTAGCTAAAAATGAGCGTGCAATGACTATAACATATTCTTATCCATTTAAGTTTGGAGACCTTCATTTTGAGTTGGGAAAATCTCAGTCTGGACAAACTCTCAATAGTTCTACTTTTCCCTATGTGTACAACAGGAGCACACCAGAAAATTCCAATTTTTATTGTTTTGAGTACTTCTCTGACACTGTGCCATTTTATGGCAATTTTGAAGTGCCCAAAGCCTGTAAATGAAGAAAGACTTTTGCTTAGAGTATATTTTCAATTTATTTTTGATTAACTTTATTGATTATAAATTTGAGATGATATAAAAATGTTTTGTAGAATTAAAATTTTATATAATTTTATATACTTCTTGCTAAGATATCATAAGTTTGAATAATGAGGCTGTAAAGTTGTATGTGTTGGATCATATCTGGGTGGATGGTATACTCAGACTTTGTTTCCCTTGCACACATGTGCATTGAGAACACTAGCACGCAATTTGCTGCCTTCAGCTGCATTTCTTACTAGGCCCACCTTTGGTGGGCTGTGGTCACAAAATTGTCTTAAGTAAGAACATGTCTTATGGGAGGACATGTTTTTCTGGATGATATGCCTTTCAGGATGACATGTGTTATGATAGCATATGTGTTGAGGGAGGTCATGCTTTGTTGTAAGAAATGTCTAATGGGAGGTCATGTATTGGTGGAGTGCATGTCTTCAGGATGGCATATCTTACAAAATGTTATGTTTTACTGAAAGGTATGTCTTACTGGAGGTCATGTTTACTTCAGGGTAGGTATTATAGGAGGGCATGTATTGCTGTTGAAGATATTTTACTGGGGTATGGTCATCATGTCTTTCATGAGAACATGTGTTATGGGAGGATATGTGTAGTAGGTGGGCATGTCTTACAGGTCTCTGCAGAAGCAACCATTTAAGCTACTGTGAGTTTAGGCATCTGTTTTTTTCTTCTTTCTACAGTAAGTTTTGTTTGCTTTGAGACATGCTTTCCAAGAGTTTATTGTTTGAATATTTTTCTTGGGTATGTAGGTTCATTCATGTGGTCTCTTCATTGACTTCTAAAAAAAAATAAAATAATACTATGTCTATGGCTCTTTTAGTAATAAACTTTTTTTGGTATTTTTGAAATGTTTTCGTGGGAACGCCAAAGCATTACTTTTGATTTGGAATGAATGGAGAGTTGGATTTTATTTTGGTGTACAGGAATAGTGCTGAGTGGATGTTGAGGAGTTGGATGGAAAAGAGGTTTGTGTGTGCACAGATTTCTGTACCTTCAGCTGCTCTCCAAAAGCCGTTGCTTGTCTGTAAGATTTCTGTACCTTCAGCAGCTTTCCAGAAGCAGTTGTCCCTTGCAGCAGTAGGATTTCATGGAAACTTCTTCAGAGTTCTTCAATTTTTTCTTTGGAATTGCTGATAGGTTTTTTTTTCTTATTAACTTGGCAGGCCATGTTCAAATAATTAGTGCCTCTTTGATGAGGTAGCATATGAAAGGCTGTGCATTCCCTTTGATGTAAATAAAAAGGTGGATTACTTTAGAGTTTATCTTTTTTTCTTCTTTAAATTGCTGAAAGGCTTTTTTTTCTTGTTGACTTGGCGGGCCATGTTGGAATCCATTAATGCATCTTTGATGTGGTAGCCTGTGAAAGGCTGTGCATTCCCTTTGATGGAAATAAAATGGCAGACTAGGAAGAGCCTTTTTGGGCTTCTTTCAGTCACTACACTTGAACAATTCGGTTTGGATGAATGTGATAAAGATGAGGTTACTTTTGATTACCAGAATATCACATCTGCCAATTTTCAACAGGATCCCTACAGCCGTTTTGAAGATTACTGCAGACATAAAAATAAATATATAAACATCATTAACTCTATTAATATAAGATAACATATCCAGACTTTAAAAATCGATCAAAGTATCTACTACTAGACTTTGGTATGCACCTGCCTTTAGAGAGCAGCTGGAATTGTCACCTGCTTGACTACAGAATTGTACATGAGTAAAGGGGGGAAAAGGAAGGAAGGAAGGAATGAATGGAAAAAAACAACCAGGGAACCAGAAAACAAAAGTTTTCTGGTACCCTTAATCACTGCTGTTTATAAGATATGTCCTCCAGTAGATAATCTTCTGTATATTTTATCTCTAATCACCTCATGCCAAACATGTGTACTGAACTTCATAGACAAACTTGTTTGACGTCACACTTTGAGGTGTTAAATAGTTGCCTATAGATGCTGTGCTTCTGTGGCATCTGCTGAAGCCTGCCTCTTTGGTTAGAATGAGTTCATGTAAAGTCACACCATAATAACCATATTAATCCATTCCTGCATACTTTTATCAGGTTGTTGTACTGAAATTAGTGTGGTTTTAAATGGCATAGGGAAAATCCTACAAAAGAGCAAATAAGTTTAGTTCACATCCACATGAGTAGAATAAGGCTGTGTACACATTTGCTTCAGTGTATTTTATATGAAATCAATTAACATGCCTTAGATATTTTGCTAAGCCTGTATAAAAGCTTTATGGATTTCTCTCTCTCTCTCTCTCTCTGTTTATAGCATATCTCAAGGTCCTCTTATGCATATCTGTCTTCTTTAAATTGAGATAAAACACATCTACCTTTAACAATACTCCCTCTAAGGTCCTTCTCTGAATCACAAGTTTTATACAGGCAATGTTACATTCTGGAGTAATTGACAATAGACAGTGCAACCATGAATGAAGTAAAAATGTGGCTTTGTTCAGCTTTTTCGATTGCCAACAGTTATACTGCCAAAGGGGAGAAAAGGAACATACCCAAGGGCTCAGACAAGGGAGGGGGGCAAGGAAAATATGGAAGGGAAAAATAGGGGCATGGGAGGGGAGAAGAAAGAAGGAAGGAGAAAGCATGTGGGGTGTGAAAGAAGAAAGGATTGTGGGAAGGAAAGAAAACCCAGACCTGGATTCTAACCCAGGATTTCCCATTTAGTTGATCAGATCTACTAGGGGTGCCGCTTTCAGGGAAATAATTTGAGAGAATAGTATAAAAAAAATCAAAAATAGTTGTCAAATTAGAAAACTAAGTGAAAAGGGGGGAGGGGAGAAAAGAAAGAGAAAAAATAGCAGGAAAAAAGAAAAGTAAGGAGGGAAAATGGGGGTGGGGGCATGCATATGCATATGCACACACAGGTAGAAACCACACACCCCCTATATCTATAGCTACATAAGTTTTTATCCTGGTAATGTTGAGCTTTTGACATACTGAACAATAAACAGTGCAGTTGTACTGTTCTACAAATTAACACAGCCAAATGTGAAGGTATGAAATGATTATCTTCTCTTCACTGTTCATTGATAACTTTAGTCAGCTGCACTTTTACTCCCTTGGAATCTAAATAAGATTAAGTTCAGATCTTATCATGATAATTTTGTATTCTCTCAGTCACAACTGTGGATATTTGATGTGTCTGCACTTTATCTGACCTAGTTAGCACCTGGACTATCAGATCTGCACCTATTCAGCAGTGTAAGTGGAAAAGCAATCAAGGTAGTCTCAATCAACAAATGAAATAAATTTTTTAGACATGATTAATTAAAACTTTCATTAGTAGTTTTAACAGTTAAAAATATTTTACATAAAACCTCAACTACAAAAGAAGCCTAGTGAATTTTTAATTAAACTTACTTGTACATGTGGCATAAAGGTCTAGAAACGCTTGGCAGGGGAGGAGGGGGTAGGCATGTATCAACAAGCCCTTTCTCAAGAATAGATTTTTAACCTTTTTTTTTTTTACTCTCTGTTACAATAAAAGTGGTTACAACTGCTTTCACTGTATGGAAACCATGTGGTTTAAAAAAAGTATTGTGCTCTACAGTATAGAGACCTAAAAGTTGTAGATACACACACACACACACACACACACACACACACACATGCATGTATGCACACACACAAACACACACACACAAACCAACTGTGGTCAATTCTCATCAATCCCTGCCAATCTTAAAATTCTACATTATTAGTGATTTCATTAATTATAAGCAGTAATCTTATATATATATACATATAGGGAGATGTCTATATGTCTGTCTGTGTGTGTTTGTCTGCATGTGTTAGTCTGTGTGATGTCTGTATGTTTGTACCATCATTCTGGCCAAACCTGTGGGTGAATTTCTCTGAAACTTGGCATGATGATAGGTTTTAAACCAACTTAAAACATGGGCTAATAATTACAGGAAAATAGTTACAATAGTAATGTAAAATACCAAATATGGTATTTGGCCAGAAAACCCCTTGGAGCTACAGATCTAAAACATGGTATGCATATACAACTTAACTCAGGGAGAAACAATGGCTGGGTTCCACCAGGCCTCACCTCTTCCTTTCCCTGTATAAGGCTAAAAATTACAAAAATGATAATTCAGTGAAAACACTTGAATCTAGGTAGTTAGACCCATGAATCCATATAATATGTGATCAGTATAATTTGGGTAATGTTTTAAGTATATTTATATAACGACACTCATTCTGTTTTCATGTCAGGCCCCCAAAAAAGTCCAAAAATGTTACCTAACCTAACAAATCCTTGGAGCAACAGATTTAAAATATGGTCTTCATGCACAATTTGGCTTTGGGGTAACAGGGGCAGAATCCCTCCTTGCTACACCTTGTCCCATTTGTGTGTAAAGTAAAATAGTGCCAAAAAATTGTATTTCTGAATAACACTTGGATCTAGGAAGTTAGATCTAGGAACACACTTTAATAAATATTTGTATGTATGTGTGTCTATGCATCACAGTGAAACCCTTGACCATAATGGCTGAAAATTGGCATGGGCCATCCAAGAACCAGGGTGAGCATTATTAAACATGTATAGGTAAGGTAATGGGTATAGTTTTGTCATAGCTACACCCAGAGAAAGTTATTTAAGTTGAAAAAAATTAATCACAGACCAATTAAGCCAAAAATTGGTGTATGATCTCCAAGTCCCTGAGAAAGCATTATTAACCATAAATGGGTGTGGTTTGGCCATAGCTGCACCTACTGGAAGTTGTTTTGGCAATTAAAAGCTAATAGAACGACAAACCAGACTGAAATTTAGAATTAGGTTTACAAGAACTGGGTGAGCATTACTAATCACATATGCATTGTCAATGGATGTGGTTAGGTCATTACCACATCCATGAGACATCATGCCTGCCAGAAACTAATTTATGGACCAATTAGTCTAAAATTTGGCATATGAAGTCAAAGTAACCGGGTGAGCATTACTTACTACATGTGGTTGAGGTAATGTGTGTGGTTGTTATTATACACATGCAGAGGAAGTTGTTTTGGCTGCCAAAAGCTAATTAAAGGACCAACTGGGCTGAAATTTGAGAGCTTTCTGTGACGTTTAATGTTGATATTGGCTGGGTTATGCCAGTTATATGCTGCTATTACAAATAATGAAAGGGAAAGGCCCAACAAAAAAAAACAAAAACAACTAGGAACTATTTTTTTCCCTTAACAAATGGTATATAATATGATGATAAAGAAATATTATCTACAAAGTAGACCATGGTAGATGACCCTTTCCCGTTCAGGACAATTCAAATTTGTTACACCAAGTATTTTATCTTGCATAAATTTTAAAATGTTCTTTGAACATGTGACATAATGAAAACTTGTCCAATTTACTATTCATTCTTAACATGTCATTATGTTCTCAAATAAATCATCTCCCCCACAAAAAATGATTTAAAAAATGCAAACAAACTTTATTTGCAGCTGACCACTGATTGGCCTCGAATTACTGTTTGTTCACCTTCTCCCAGCATGTTGAGTTGCGGTAGGGTCAGTCTATGTTTGTAAAATGGGAAGGATCATAGTATTAGATGGAATTGGAAAAAAACACTGCAAAATATATCAAGGCTATGCAATTATAAAATCAATTCACATATGTGGAGCAGAGAAATCGGCAATTCCTCTCAGATAATATTCATCATTTTGTTTGAAAATGTACCAAAGTACCCTGCAACTTTACACATTATACCATGTATACATATATAATGTTTTATTGGCCCACACTACCATCCCTAACAAAACATCAGAGGATAAAATAGCAAATATCATTGTTAGAATTCTCTAAATACAAGAAAAATTGTATACTACTCCTATAAGGGAGTCATGAATTACTCTTATCATTATTGTCAAGTTCCTTTAAGTGGGTGTGTATCTCAGAAACCATCTTCTCTGTATCTTCCAAAATGGTATGATCATCTGGAAGATCTATATAGACATAATTCAAAATGTTAAATGGATTTATATAAACATTTAACTTTAGAGTGATGTGCTTGGTGTTTTTCGGGAAACAATTACATACAAAACTTTATCATTTCAGTGCTATAAATTGTAGATATTATCTACCTCTCCAACACACACACACACCTGCACACACACACATGCACACACATCTGCACACATACATATGCATACACCCTCACACACATATAGGTAGATAATATATAGAATTAAAAAAAATTAATAAATATATCAATCAGACACTTTCTATTAACCTTATGTAAACTAATATTCTACATTGTTAAATCCTCTGTATCAGTTATGAAGTAACCCACCTGTTATCATTGTGTCAATTTGGTTGAGCTGGGCCTTGACATTGCCATAAATGGTGTCAACATTATCAAATAGCTTCATGCTAAGAAACCACTCGATTGAGTCCCAATTCAAGAAATCCTCATTGACATTCTCCTCTGACACTGAATGTGTCAATGTGGAGGCCCCCAACTGCTTTGGAGGCTCAACCACATCTGCTGCTCTGTCCAGTGCCTCTAATAATCCTTTACCAGTACTTACGAGACTAACATTGCCATCGTTTGATTGTACTTCATTTTTCATCATGTCTGGTTGAGTAACTTCCTCTCCTGGTGTTTCTGTTTTTTGTGTGACTTCCTTCCCATAGTTTTTTGGATAGTAGTTGACTGGACTGAGATGCTTCATGGAGTAGGTGATAATATCATCATTCGTGTAATGGCTGCACTCCTTGTACCACTCTTTTAGGAAAGGGTGTTTCTGTTTGCTGCATGGAGAAAAGAGAGAAAGACACGAGGATATATCTGTAATCTGGAAACTTGTTAAGATTACAAACCTGGCAGCTTGTAGCTTGACTTTTGAACTGTGGAGCATCTTCTGAATCTGATGCAAATCATCTGTCAACTTGTTTGACAACAGTGCAGATTTTTTTTGTGCCATGGAGAAGTGAGGACTGCCGTGGACACCAGGCAGAGTGCCGTCCCTGTACCAATCTGGGCTATGCTGAACATCAATAGCAACAAGAGTTCAAAATTCAGGCTAAACCACAATAGAATATAGAAGTCTGGTGTGTGTGGTGAATGAAATTCTTTGGGCTACCTTGCACTGGGAGCATATGAAGCAAATGTACTTGTTGGGCACAAAATAATTCGTGATCCCGATGCAATCTCCATGCTGCCAGCAGAGACACTCGTCACACTGCATATGCACATACCACAGAGTAATAATTGACTCCATGTAACCCATTGGACATAAAGCTTCTGTGTGCTACACCAGACTTATGAATACTGTGGTAAACATGGGCCACATTGTTAATTCACAATACTGGAAACTACACATCCTACGGGTGGAGGCAACAGAAATATCATATCATAATTTGAAAATTCTTGTTGGTTTATTTGTTCCCCGCCACATACAGGATGCTTGGCCATGCATGGCTCATAGAAGAAAATGGAAAGGAAAGAAAAGGAAAAGGTTTTAGGTATAGTTCTGCCAATCTCACTGAGAGTGGATTTACATAATTGTGGCTCGTAATATTCATAATTTAGCTTTGTGAATGGTTTTCATGCTTTTAATTGAGCACCTCCTGACTCCCACCTTCTTTTAGCTTTTAGGATATTTCAGTATAACACCCATCCTATGGACAGTGATAAAAAAAACTTTTAGCATAAGTTGACTAGAAAAGTACCCATCCTATAGAGGGAGACAACACCACCACCGCCCCCCCCCCCCCCCTCCCCAGAACATAAGTTGGTATGATATGATTGGAAGAAAAAAAATATTATGGTGAATTTTGAATAGCACTATGGATATAGTTAAATAAATTCATATGATATACTTTTATAACCTACAGCTTTTGTGAAATATCACCACATAAACATATGAATGCGAGAAAAAAATTATTGTATTTAATATTTAATGCCTGGGGAGATGGGGGGAGGGGGGGGGGGGGGGGGGGGGAGGGAGGACAGAAGAAAAATATGTCATGATTTTGCAACGAATGAGCATACTGTCACAAATGAACACTAAAAATTTTTGTATTAAATCCCTCTGAAATATTATTTTTGCATAATATTACTTCCTTCTCTACATGTGTGATTCTAAGTTCTAGAAAAACACTAAAGTATCTCCTGGTAGTTTAAAAATAGTACTAAGATCGATACTGTGGGAGATAGGTGATAGGAGTATACACTGACAGTTAATTGGTGTAGAAGTAGAAAGGGAAACTCTTCAATTAATTTTTAGCCAGCAATACTGTGGAGTAAGAGGAATCAATATTCCTGAAATTTCTCTAAATATCACAAATTTGTTACTCCTTCATAACACTTAACTCCAACTCGAATAATAAAATAATAGGTCTTCACATTGTGTGATATCATTCATATTCTGGGCAGTTTTTACTAAATATTTCTCTTACTTATATAGTAGAAAACACCGACCGACCGACCGACCGACCGACCGACCGACCGACCGACCGACCGACCGACCGACCGACCGACCGACCGACCGACCGACCGACCGACCGACCGACCGACCGACCGACCGACCGACCGACCGACCGACCGACCGACCGACCGACCGACCGACCGACCGACCGACCGACCGACCGACCGACCGACCGACCGACCGACCGACCGACCGACCGACCGACCGACTGACCGACCGACTGATCAAACAAACGAACAACCAATTGAGTGAGTGAGTCAGTATATGACTGGGTAGGTTGGTTCTGGATGGATGGATTGATGGTTGGATTGATGGTTGGATTGATAAATGGATGGATGGTGGATGGAAGGAAGGATGGATGGTTGGAGAGATGGAGGGATGGAAGGATAGATGATGGATTGAAAGAATAAATGAATATAAAAATGAATAAAATAATAAATCAATTTTGGAATATTTGTGCACTTATGAGCATAAAGGATAAAACAAAAATTATGTAGAGCAAAGAAAAGTTTGAAAAACAAATGTTAGTAAGGCTTCCATTAAGACACCAAAAGTGGTTTATGCAAATGAAAACTATTTTACCATGCCAAAATATCAAATTATGATTCAACTTGTAAGATTACTGAACAAATTTTACAAATGTTCATGTAATGTTAGCCTAAAGATATTACAATATTGTGAATAAGTATAGGATGCTCAATTCAAGTAGTTGTGGGTATCTATAGTACATAACTAATTATAATTGTGTATCAATAATTGGCAATGATGCAGTAACAATACCTGTATCATAAATCCTTTATCTGCATCACTTCCACACATGCAGTACACTTTATCACAACTCCATTCCTTGCTGGGGTCTGTGTTCGTATTATCTTTACTAGTGGATGGGTCAGAAGAAGGAATATTTGATGGTACTATCACTGGTGGCTGTTTTCCTGGAAATGTTTTTGATTCTGATAGGACTTGTGATGAGAAGAGATCATTGCCTTCTTGAAAGATATTGGAGAATGGAGATTCCAGCTCATTCACTTTAACAATATCCTCTGCTTTGGTAATGATTGGGGACAATGGTGAAAACTTGATATTGGTCCCTATTAAAAAGGAAGAAATTGCTTAAAGAGATAATTTTTTAAAATTAATATTTTTTATAAACTGTAAGCTGCTACCTTCCCAGTTCATGCCCAAAATTCTTTATCTCTTCTCTTATACATGCACATTCACTCACACAGTATCACCCCAAAATCCTTCAACTTCCTCACCTGTAAGTGAGTGCTCATTTCTGCGACTTGTCTGTTTTGCAGCCTTAATGCTGTGGTAGTGCCCATATGGAGCATCAAATATACTCTTCTTTCTGCAGGCTTTAGTGCATCCAGAGACCGGGCACTTGGACTTATTGTGACAACATTGAATCCCAAATGTCTTTGGAGGTTGTACTGCAGCAGCTGGCACCAAATTCACTGGCAACCTCTTCATCATATTATGCTTTGTATCAGAGGGAAGGATAAACCACAAAAAAAAAAATAGAAAGCTTAAAAATGTGGCAATCACTGGTGGGCAACATGGCAGCAATATCACTATCTCTTACCATGTGTGTTTTGGTTGAAGTAGCTGATGATGACTTTGGTGTTGAATGATGTGGGCTAACATTTTTTCTCATTTTGTAACTGAATCCATGACTTGCAGTGGAAGGACCACTCTCTGATGACAGGGTTTCCTTAGACAAAGACGTTTTAGTTGAGTCCCTCTTTTGTCCAATATATTCAGAAAATAATATGCCTTCAGTCATTATGTTCACATTTGCTTTCATGCTGATACCCCTGAGCTTCGTCACCACTGGTTCTACTCCATCAGTTTTAGCCTTTCCTTTTTTTTTTTCATCTTTACTTTGTTCATCGACTTTCTTAGCTACTGACTCTTCTCCTGTAATACTGATACTACTTTGTTTCTGGGATTGTACCTTTCCTTGGATATTGGTAGATACATCCATATCAGATTCAGGATCAAGATATAAGCGGCGCTTCTTCTGAGGGGGCCTGCAGAGCACAGGTGGGATAGCAGGAGGAATAGGACAATGTTCATTCACTTTTCTATTATCAGCACTGTTCATCTGCCCTTCAGAACTGGATGATAATTGATTCTTCTCCTTGTGGACTTTTACAGATGCCTAATAGTTAATATGAAATATATATGTACATATATATGCATCAGCTTTATGAATGATGACCAAGAAATAAGACTATATCTGATTTTAGTAAGTCTTACCTTTTTGCGAACATGAGAAAATGGAGCTATGTACTCTATTCCATCATCAAACACTAGCTCCACATCAGCTGTATATCACAGAGATATCAAGAAGTTACAAAAATTTTATAAATTCACAATATTAATCAAATAATCTTTTCCCATGCACATGATTTGGCTATTTCCATTAATATTCCTTATCTTGTGTCTATAATCAATTTCCTTCCATCACATTTTCTTATATTGGCATAAATTGTACCATCAGCAAATGATCATAATTTTTTTTGCAGAGTTAACTTCACCCAACTCCATTCCATGTTCACCACTCACCCTCGTTCATCTTCACCACTGTCCCAAAGTACATCCTTCCATCCTTCCATTTGGCTTGAATGCGATCCCCTGAAAGAAGTTTCTACAGATACCGAATAAAAAAAAAGAACCAATTAATTTGCTAAATATGCCTACTACACTTTTGATTTGGGGATTGTTTATTAGCCATCACAATTAGGCTAGTGTAACTGATTTATATATAAATAAATTTAGTAGCATCAAGAATGAATTTGAGGAAGTATCCTGCTGCAATTAACTTAATCCACAAAGAAGCAGTGTGTATAGTCAACTTTAGTGACATTTAAAATGATTGGATTTGTGACCATGACTTCATTTCTCCTTTTTTTAAAGTTAACACAAAATTTATTCTTATTAAGGCTCACTCTCTTCCCTTATAAATAACTTACAAACAGTCTTATATCTCTTTCCTCAAGCTGAGACTTGGGCTTGAGCTTTGCTCAAAAGACAAAAGACTTTATTTATTTAAACTCAAAATAAATGTGACAAAGTTTAAGTACCAAATGGAAAATGAAACAGGAAGGGGTAAAGTGCATGTTTGACATATTGGGTGTGTGTGGGTGCATTCCACTTTGAAATATTTCTAAGACACAATATTATGATATGGCTTTGAATCTTTCTATTTACTGACAGACATGTAAAGATATCAGCAAATTTTCTTAGGAGAGAAAGTATGTCTACGAGAGAGTGTGTCTAGTAGAGTGAATGCCCAAATGAAGAAAAAAAGGATGTGAGCAAAGTTTGATTAGTCAGGTATAGCCAGAACAATACTTAAAATTATAATCAGGGAAATGGTTAGTGTTTGGCTTAAAGTGATGATTTTTTCAAGTGTATTGATAATATTATTGCAATTCACGATATATCTGTCTCTGTGTATGCGTGAATTTTATCTTCTTCCAAACAGCATAAAGAATTTCATGATATATACAAAAAATTTTTAAGGCATCTCACTAAACATGGTCACTAAGATTTTGTTAAGATTAGGTGGTAATGGGTGAGGTTTTGTCATTACTACACTTAAAGGGAGTTATTTACATGGCCTTAAACTCATTAGAATGAAATTTGGGATATGATTTCCATATAACTGGGAGAGTATTATACCATCTATTGGTGTTACTCAGTTATTGGCCACAAACATTTGATTTTGTTTTCACTGCTAGAAAGTAATGTTTATTTTATAGACAATATTCGTCATGAAGGCCATAACATAGTCTTTCATAAAATTAGATGGAAATACATTTTGTAGTGAAAAATTTTATCTAATATATCTATATATCTATACAATACAAAGTGTGAATAGTCAGTTTGCCTGTTTGACTCTTTGTCTATCAGTCTCTCTGCATATCCATGATTCATGCTTGAATATATGTTATACCATCTGTTGGTGTTACTTTGTTATTGTCCAAAACCACTTGAAATTATTTTCACTGTTAGTAAGTAATATTATTTCATAGACAGTGTTTGTAACAAAGGCCATAACATAGTCCTCCATAAAAACTAGACTGGAATATATTCCGTAGTGCAGATTATCAGTTAATATATTGATGTACCTTCCTATACAATATTAAGAGCAAATATTCAGTTAATCTGTTTGTCTCTTTGTCTATCTGTCTCTATGTGTACCCTGGATTAATGCATGAATAGTTGAAGTTTGGCCCACAAACCCTTATGTATTTAGAATCAATATCACCAGTTGAACATCAAAAGTATGTTTATTGGCCACACTCCTTCCTGCATTCCAAAATAAAGCCAATAATGGAACTTTCGTAAGAAAAAAAAAAGGTGTTATAGGCCCGAAACTTGGCATGCATACACAACTTGACCCTGCGAATAATATAGAGTGGGTGTTATCTGGCCACACCTATCCTTGTGTGTAAGGCTAATGATGCCAAAATTGGTATTCCTAAATATATGTTTTGATCTACTCACATGGCCACTCCTTTTTGAATTGTTCAAAACATTAAAAAAAACAACTTTTATTACTGCAGCCCATGTGGGCCCCCCAAAAAAAATGCCCATAGGGTTGGATCTTTATTAATAAATATATAAAATAGGTGTATCCATCTGTTGGGCATGATTTAATTGGCCAAAGTTTTGCTTGAAAAGTTAAGGCATGGTCATTGAATTAGTGTTTTTTAAGTTGATAGTCCCAGGCTAGAATCCCCATGGTAATATAATTATTATTTACTCTTTGGATAATTATTACATGCACAAGTAGCTGGATGGGATTGGAATGTTTTGTTCATTTATTTATGGAATATATCACTAATGACAACGTTTTTAATAGCATTCCAATGGGCAAGATTGAGTAGCTTGTACACTCGCACACTTTATGTAGCACAGCGAATAGGTGAACTTCATATCTCACCTCCGGAAGCATCTTTTCTTTCTCCCTCGAATTTTCTTCCAGTTTGGCCTTACTTAAAAAAAAACAAACGACCGCTCATCAAGGTAATGAATTCATCGTAGCGGGAACTCCAATTCTGGTAGTGAATGTGGACTCCACAATCCTTCTTATTCAACTTTAACACCTTTGCGACATAACGTTCGCCGTGCTTGTCCGTAGCCTCAATTTTCATGCCAGGAAAGACGTCGGTAAGATCCTTGATGGGCTTCCCAAGGCAATAGTCATCCATTTCACCCAAGTAAGCAGCCCGTTCGGTACTCCTACCGGACTTAGCTTTCGCTGAGGACTGTCCACTACCAGCCATATTTTCACCCTTCTGCCATATTCTTGTTCCCAGTGTTGTGAGTTTTTCATTGCTCAAGTGCGTAACTAGGGGTGAAAATAGCGGAAGTTGCTTTCCCTAATCACCAATGGGGAGGCCCAACGCGCGCTCATAACTACAGGTGAAAACCCTCAAAGTAAATGTTTCTGATCACTATTTAGGAGTACCTACTTCACCTTTCTTAAATAAAGCAAATAATAATAATAAAGAATAAATTAAAAAGTGATAAAAGAAAATAACTGTTCAGCCTTGGCTGGTCCTTGTCCCTTATGCAGTTCCTTGGCCCTTGTGCAATGAGCCTGAATGAAGGGCTAAGGTGGAGAGTTGATAAAAGATAAGCCACCAGAGCTAAGGTTAGTTTATTTGCTACAGATGTAGATTATTTCTTTGTAGACATTTAACTGATCCAAACACTATGTTTGTCTTTATTAGGGTGATTGTGAAACTAACTTTGTTCCCAAAAAAATTAAATTTCAATCCCATGTGTCCACTGCAATCCAAACTCTCTTCCCCTCATCTATATACCAATAATGCACCACCTATTATTACCCCAGTTGGACAGAAACCATATTCAGCAGAGAAAAAGTTGGTAAGTCCAGTGTGACCAATGTTCCATAATTCTGGCAGACATGAAAGCAGGGAATGTGGGATATATAATGCCGAATGTGGTGCTTGAAATTATCTGTATGATTCCTGCATTACAGGATATTCTTTCCACAATAGGTTTGCAAAAAATTTTAAACCTGATTGAACCAAAAATGGAGAAATATCTGCTCTCCTCCAATTACAGGTAATTGGTGAAGGGTTCTTTGGTGACAACATTTTCCTGGAGAGATATATTAGCTAACATATTATTGGCACAAATCTTGAGGCTATCGAGATGGGAAAAGACATAGTTGACCTTTTAAAAATGCTAACTTAGCAGGAGTTTGAGCTGGATGACTAAGTTAATCTATGAGACATGTTGTGTGGTCATGGTGTAAGGGTGACAAAGATTGTACCCTATGCTAAAAGAGAAACCTATGCATGAGTATTCTTGAGAAGAATTTTAAGAAGAAAGAAGAGATTATTAAATTTTATGATGAGTATCTTTATATCAGTTTAATGATTTATTGAGTGTGTTTGGTGGCTGAGTAGTTATGCTCTTGGACTAACAACCCCTGGGTTGTGAGTTTAAATCCAGAACTGACAGGAAAACTTTCTTGTCCTTCAACATCTTCCCACACCAGTCCACCCAGCTCATGCTGACTACCTCCTTGGGGTGAGCCCTGGAAAACAAAAACATAGTCAGGCTAAAGTCAACAAATAGAGAAGAAATTCCCATACGCATAAAACGAATTTTTTTATTAAAATATTAGTTAAAATTGGTGAAGATTTTCTTTCATAAGAGAGGTAGGATGCTTGTGCTTGATTTCTAGTTCACATCAACTGGCATTATGGCTTTCACCATGATCCTCCTGATCAAAATATAATAGAAATTACTATGGAACTCTCTGAATTCATACCTGAAAACAAAGTTCAAAAAGAAAACAGATGCATTGGTTGAGCTATTTATGACAATAATTTGTCTCAGATTATTCGGTAATGCAATTTCATAGATGCAGAATGGGTTTCTGCTTGTAAGGGAAATCATGATTTTTCTTGGACATTTAACAAATTACTTGAGCCCAAGATATATATGTTTATATCCTACATGAAATTGTACGCCTTAGGAGTATTTCAACCCAGCAAACGACTAACGGGGGAGGACTCTGGTGAACTGACTTCTTGTAACCTACTCATGCTCAGTAATAGTATATCCATATCTTTGTCCTGTTCCTTGTCATTGTTATTTGTTTATTCATGGTTCATTATTATATATTGGGGCCCCCATGCTCTTTGTAATGCAGTTATATATCTTGTTTTTGGTTCTGAATAATTGCTTTATAACTTTGAAATTTGACTTTAAATACTAGCATATTATTGTGTTATTATTGAACCTTACTACATTAATGTGCTTGGCATTTCCAGAGCTCTCAGTCTTGCTACCTCCTGCAGATTTTCTTGGAGAGTCTTGCATTTTCAATTATCTGGAATCACTTGTGGTTGGGTAGGAGATTCTGACTAGAAATGTCTTGTCCTTCGTCTCATCATGAGGGTTCTTGAGTGTAGAGATTGCAATGAAATACCTTATGGTAAACTTACTCTGACCATTTGTAATCATGAAACTATCATCACTATCATCTATGTATTAATGTCAATGCAATTCTTAATGGGACCAATTTTTTTAATTTTTTATCACTTGAATACTTTGAGATTTACAGTTAGTGTCTGCTAGAAAAATGCCTACATTTAATTTTATAGAAAAACACTACATTGGTGAGAGGGAAACTCTTCTATTGGTGACAAGCTGATCTAATTTTTTTTTGGTAAGGCCATTTCAACTACTTAGGTCATATTGAGGGATTTTGGCCAGAAGATGGAAATATTTCTTCTTACCTTGAAATAGTAAAACTTTTTTTTCTCAGCTAAAGAAGTCCCAGTCACTAAGAAGACACCAGTACTCCTAACCAGTTTGGATGCCAAAGTGTATGAGGTTCCAAAGAATTTGCTAACTCCTGATGCACCCAGCACAAAGTCCTTCACTGACATAGCTGCAGCACTAAAGTCACATTTGGATTCCCATCAAACCATTCATCAATGCTCAACATTTCTGTTTCAATCGAAAGATCCAAGGTTCTAATGAGACCATAGCAGATTTCACAGCTGATCTTCACAGCTTTGTTGGGAATTGTGAGTTTGACGCTTACCCACCAGATGCCATGCGAGATCAATTTGTTTGTGGTTTACACAATGAGGCAATGCATACAAAATTATTGGCTGAAGACACCTTCACACTCAAATTAGTATTTGAGATAGCAGCTGGAATAGAGGCTGTTTCCAAAGATGTTAAAACATTGTAAAATTTGGAAGTGGTAGCAGTGCAATAAATGATATTCCCAAGCCTCCTACTTGCAAACATTGTGGTTGCTATAATCATGCAGTGTGTGACTGTTGGCTTCAAGCAGCACAGTGCTACAATTGTGGCAATTCAGGACACATTCCATCAATATGTCATGCAGTCAAGAAGCAAAGGAAAGAAGAGTCAAGAAAAAAGTACCTAACTCCCACTCACCAGATTGAGGAGGAAAATTGAGTGTCAGGTTAACAATCTCAGGATGAGGCAAACAGTTCTGACAGAGAGGAACATCTGATTTAAAATGTTGTAATTAACAACCTTTCTACTAAATCAATAATGGTCACAGTTTCATTGAAGGGAAAAAGATAGCCATGGAAGTGTACACAGGAGCAGGGGTCACCATACTTTCTGAAGGCACCTGGGGATCTCTGTTTCCAAAATTATCACTAAAAAATCTAAAGTTCTATTGAAAATCGATTCCGCTCAGACACTGTCAGTTTTAGGCCAGATGGAAGTGTCTGTGAAGTATGGACATATTACCATGATATTAACAATTACTGTGGTGATTGGGATGGTCCTAACCTTTTGGGCAAGAATTGGCTAGATGCTCTGAAGCTTGGGGTGGTGCAAATTGCCAAGGTTGAGTGAGCTACATGATTGAATGCATCATTGCGACAGTACACAGAGCTATTTAAGGATGAACTGGGTACCATTCAAAATTGTCAGGCATCCTTTCAACTGAAGGAAGATGCAGCACCAAAAATTTTCAGACCCAGATCCATTCCATTCGTAATTTGGGAAGCAGTGAAGGAAGAATTGGATTGATTTGGCTGCACCCAGAGTAGCAGTCCCCTAGAAAGATGGAAAGTACAGGATCTGTGGACATTACAAGGAGACGATATACCCAGTCCTTGAGATTGACCAGCACCCACTACTGAAACCAGAGGAGTTGTTTGCAACACTTGCAGGAGGTACAAAAGTTACATTAGATGTATTGCAGGCCTAGACTCAAGTTATGTTTGAACATTCATCCTCTCAATATGTCTCTATTAATACACAAAAGGTCTGTACAAATATATCTGTTTATCCTATAGTGTAGAATATTCCCTGGCTATTTTTGAAAAGATGATGGAATCTTTATTACATGGAATTTCTAAGGTGGTATGTTACATTGAAGATATTCTTATTACAGGTAAATCTCATGATGAGCATTTGCTAAATTTGAGGGAAGTTTGTATAAGATTACAAAAGTGTGGCATAATAGTGAAGCATTCAAAATGTAGGTTTTAAAAAATGTAAAAAATGGTAATTTTACTAGAAAAGAATAGTGGACCTTAAGGCTTAAAACTTGCTATGCAGACAGCTTCATTCTGCAAATACTATTGTGTACACGTCATACTCTTTGAATGTAATTGATTCTGCAAATAGCATGGTGTACACGTCATCGTCTTTGAGTGTTAATGTCGGTTAACAGTTAGACGCTGTTGGTTCACAGTGACGCTCAGCTCAGCATTCGTCAGTGAAATTGCTCAATCTAATGAAGCGTGGTTCCGTGAACCATGAATGAAATCAACCTTGGTAAAGAAAAAAAATTCTCTTCCAAAGTCAAGGTAACGTATTGTCAGCCAGAAATTAAAAAAAAAAAATGGATGACAAAAAGCTGGTTAAATTTGTAAGGAAGTACTCCTGTTTGTGGCTGGTTTCTTCCACGAAGTACAAAGATATGAGGGCTAAGGAGAATGCCTGGAAAGAGGTTGCCATTCAGGTACAAAGCTATATAAGGAGGTAAATTATGAGCAATTTGGTACAGCAATTTGCATCTACAGAGCTAATGAGTTATAATATTACATTTGTAAAGGTTTGAAATCAAGTGAAGGCAGAGAATTGCCTTAAGAAGTGGAAGGCCCTCAGGGGTAAGTTTGTGTGGGAGATAAAGAAAGTAAACATAGGTAGTATTGCTTATGAATCTGCTCCCATAAAATTTAAAGTATATATTCTTTCTTGTAGTGGCATAACAGGTGAGGGAGGCAGGCTGTAGTGGTGAAGAGGGACCAATGTGTATACCTGCTTGTCATCTATTTACTATTATTAGTTTTATTAGAGATACCATGAAACACAGAAAGTAAGTGCTTGACCAAAAGGAAATGGTGACATTGGCAGTTACTAAACAAAGCAACTTTTCTTCTTTTTTAAAAGTAGAAACTCCTCAAATTACTCATTGGAGAATGTTTCTCCTGGTATTACAAATTGATGCACCTCCAATGACCCAACTACTACCCTATCCACATCCACTGTTCCTTCCCCATCCACCTCCACTGGTCCTATTCCATCCACCTCCACTGGTCCTATTCCATCCACCAGCTCCCTGGGGAGGTACAATATATTTTGATCTTGTCAAATAATTTTGATATATTATTAGCTCTTTGTTCCTATTTTGTTGTGCATAGTTTGATTCAGTACACAGCAGAAGATAATGGAGCTGATTTTCAGACACCATCACCACCACCTTCCAAGAGGACAAGGCATGGGAAGAAGCCAGTCAATGATGTTGATCAAGCTATACTTCAATAAATAGAGGAGAAGAGGGAGGCAAGGAGGCAAAAGATGGCAACCAAAAAAGAAATCCTCATGATGAAGAACACTTCTTCGGAATGGAGGTTGCAGTGAGTCTAAGGAAAATGTCTCCTTATCAGAATTTTTTTGTAAACTTAAAATAAGACAATTAATTTTATAATCCAGTGTCCCTGAACATTGCCCACCCCACCACATTGCTCACCCCAACCACACTTTACACCCCAACCACAATTCCTAACCTGTTCACCCATACCATACCCCCAGAAGAGCGATCATTCACATGAAGAAAACTTCATTTTGAATGAAATTGAATTATATAATACATATTTATAATGGAGCACAAAATATGTGCCTATTGCTAATAATATTAGAAGTAATGCTGAGTGAAGAGATCATTTAACATGTGCTGATGGTAAATATGACATGGATGCTGATAATACTAGTTGATAAATATATACAATTATATCTATGTTCTCCTAATGTGTGAATATTGCCAAGAGACTTCTCCAATGCTGCTGGTGAAGTGATCTTTGTAGGCATCATGCATTGAAGCAGCTGATCTTGAATACCTACATATATTATTACATATATTTAATTTGAACATCATCAATGGAAATATAATTAGAACTAACCTATTAATTCCAGCACACGACACAGGTTCTAAACCACTACAAGGATAACTGTCTGCCCTCCACCTTCCATCAATGTGATTACCATTCCTGTCTTTCCCATCAATAAACTCAGATGGAAAATAAACTGCCGACTCTTCTGTCCTTAGGTAGTTATGTAGGGCTACTGCTGCCTTAACATACATTCCCACTTGACTGGGTTCTAAAATGATGGGCCTCCTGAAGATGAGACACCTACCCAATATAAATCAAACCAATAACATGTATTCATGGCTGTACTGCTGCAATTATAGTTGCTCACCTAGCTGCCATTATCCCAAAACTGTTCTCAATTACCCTGCATGTCCTACGCAATCTGTACTTTAATATGGCTTGATCTTCTGCTTTAATGAAATAACCAGTAAGTAAAAAACATTTAAATATATGTTTGATATACCAGGGAGTTTCTTTCCAGGATATGGTTGCACCATGTTCATCCTTAATGAAAATGCTTTGTCTGCAATAATCACATAGGGAAGCTTCAGTTGCATGGTACCTGTAAGAGGGCATGGATCAGGAATAAAGAGAGAGTCATTTACCAAAGCTTGACCAAAATTTGAATTAGAAAGTACTCCCCCAACATTGTGGCATCCATAATCACCTATGTCCATGAGAATGAACCTAAATTTAACAACCAAAAATTTATTTCCCTGTCTCATTTTTTTTTTAACTTCTGAATAATAACCAACCAATAATGAGCATCACAAACTGCCATCAAAACAATAGAATGGGCCCCCTTGTAGTTAAAATAAGAGGAACCAGCATCAATGGGAGCTTGAATGACCACATGCTTCCCATCAATAGTTCCTGTATTTTCACATAAAAAGTCACTTAATATTTTCAAATTTAACAATGAAGTTCTACACAATGATGTAGCGATGCAGTTAGGAAATTTCTACAGCTGCTCAAAACCTCTACTGATTCCCACCCAATCAGCAGCATGTGATGGTGTCTTCATGTGTGTCTTCTTGAGGACATCCAAGAAGACCTCACAGATCTCTGTCATGATAGAGCTAACTGTGGACCGACCTATCCAAAAGCTGAATGAAAGAGATACCTGACATTGCAACAACAAAACAATGGATTTAAATATGATGATCAATGATGAATAATGTTTAACAGTGCAATTATTTGGGAGTTGCCTCTAGCAAGGTACCGCAAAGTAAGAGCCAGCCTTTCTGCTGGGAGAATTTCAGCTCTCACTGAGCTGCTACATCTCCTATGGATAAGGTATGGGCTAATCTATTCCAAAGAAGAGGGTAGTGCCTACTCATACTTAGCTAACATCGCTAAATACTTTGAATACCTTTGCCAAAAGAGAGTCAAATCTCTCCCTACTTATTCGGAAGTATCTAAAATGGTTATCTGGGTCATAAAGCCTCATCTCCTGCAAAAGATAGCGATATTCTCCCTGTTTCCTACAGTGAGGAAAGATAAATTGAATCTAACTCCTCCTTTTCCTTTTTCTTTGCTGCCTCCTGGCCAAGGAAAGAATGAAATCACATTCACCTTCGCTGCTTGAGCTACTGGACTACTCTGACAAGAACTAGAACTGGTGTCCATTGTTTTCAGGAGTCAGTGGTCAAATGCAGTTACTGCTGGTGCTATTAGGAGACTAACCAACACACAAACGTAATACTTTTGCAACTATGTGAACCAGGAACAATATTTTAGTTGCAATAATATGATGGGATATGTTATGTTATGCAGGCCTGAGTGTCAAACCGTGAACCTGACATAGGGCTAAAAAATGCACCAAAAAAATGTTACTTCTAAAAGAGCACTTTGACCTAATCACGTGTTTGCTTTTGTTTTATAAGTTTACAACATTTGTCATCAAAGGATACATTTCAGTGACTACAGCCCACTTCATGGCAGAAAAACCACCAGTAGGCTGTAGGTTGGGTTTTTGCTAGTATATATATAATTGGTGAGTCCATTTGTTGATCAAAACTTTATTAAACTTGGTGTGAATATTTATATGGTTCACTATGAGGTTATACATCAGACATATTTTTTAAAAGTGGTTCCCCTGGTGAAGAAAAAATAAACAAAATTTTTTTTTTTTTTTTTTTTTTTTTTTTTTTTTTTTTTTTTTTTTTTTTTTTTTTTTTTTTTGCAAAAAGCCTGAAAAACTATGGCTTGGTGGTTAAAGTAAAGGTCTGTTATGCTGAAAGTCCCAAGTTCATTCCCCACCATTCTTCTAAATTTTGTACACGTCTCTATGCATGCCCATCCACTATTTGGGCGAATAGGCTATATTTCATATCTACATAGTCAATAATGGTATCATTAGTATTAAATGAGAGAGAATCAATATTCTCAGGCCATTATCCACAAAATGGCGCAAGGCAAACCCTTGCACGTGTTGCTGTGTTTCATTACTCCAACCCGTTGTGATGTTATTGTGATGTTATTGTGAATACGTTTGGGACTAATACGATGGTGCTTACTGAACGGACTCCGGCATAGGTTGGCACTATCTTGGGATCAGAACCAACGCTGAGGACACATACAAGTTCTCATTTTTGTTCTTTAGTGATGTCCATGGAGGAAAAAAGTATATGATGGAAGAAATTTGAACCTCTTTCTGCCTTTGCAACCATCAGTTGAGGGTTATAAATATATTAAGGCTAAAGAAAATGCCTGGAATTACTAAATGTCAGAGAGCCTCATTTCACAGAAGATATCAATAAAATTTATATTGTGCATAACTAGATATCTATCTTGAGGAAAAAATAGGTCTCACCTTCATCTTCCTTTTACTCTTTTTCTTTTTTTTCACAAGGTAGATATATAACAGGACAATGAGATCCATTTTATGGTGTTTTGTCTGCTTTAATGAACTCCCAAGTAGGATTCAAAGCGATAACTTTTAATCAAATTCTTTAATAGCACATTGCATCCATTCACTTATATTCTGAACATGTGATACAAGGTAGGATATATATATATATATATATATATATATAGATAGATAGATAAAGAAGATGACATAATGATTGTTGGTGTAGCTAAATATAGATTATAACGATGAGTTAGTAACAATATCACACTCCTTCACTTGCATGAATGAAATGCTTCACTTGCATGAATGAAATGCTTCACTTAAACCTCTAATGTTTGTCCCTATCTCTCAGTGGAATTTCTGAGGAGTGTTAGGAGTAAACATAAGAGTAGGTCTCGCCATGGATATTGGTTAAGTGCCAGAGTCTGTGCATAAATCTGTAGTGTCCATGACATCAGAGGTTAGTGGCATCTCAGAAATTCCATGAATAACTTGACATGAAGTTTCTGGGAGATGATTTTGTCCTGTGTCAGAAACTGACCTAAGTGTTAAACTGTCATCTGAACTGTCAATACAGTGGTGACCTCCAGAATCCAGTTGTGTTAGAGGCTCTTCCTATACCTGTTGTGGACTATCATTCACTGTTCTGATGTGGTCAATGTGTCTCTTCCAAACATGGTTATTTGATACCTGAACCAGGTATGATAGTAGTCCATTCTTTTTATGACAGTACCCAAAATCCACAATTGTCCACGATGAACATTCCTGACCAATACTCTCTATCCCAAATAAAGCACTCAGACTTTCGCATGTTTATTTTGATGGTGTTTCTGACCTACTTGTTTTAAAGTAACAGTGCCCTCGACATCAGGACGAAGTAGATCAAACAGCGTACGATCTTGTCTCCTAAAAAATCAATGTACAAGATGCAACATTGGTTGCACTATGTGGTGTACTCTGATATATAAGGACAAAATTCATCAGTGTCTGCTGAATGATTGTTTGGATTTCTCACATACTTTTATTCCTTGTTTGAATGATTGGACAAAACTCTGCACCGCTCCATTGGACGAGGGGTGGTAAGGTGCACATCAAATGTGTTTCATCCCATTTTCGTGCATAAATGTCTTGAACTCTGTTGATATGAATTGTGGACTAATATCCGACACAACTTGTAATGGCAACCCATATGCGGAAAACAGGTGTCTTAACTCCTGAATGGTAGATGTTGCAGTTATGCTCCTCATTTCAATTAATTCAGGCCAACAAGAATGAATATCTACAATGATTAAAACATCCGACCTTGAAATAGTGCTGCAAAATCAATATTAATACATTGCCATGGTTTTGATGTCCACGTCCAAGGATGTAATGGTGCAACTATTGCTGCATTCCTGGCTACTTGACAAGCTGTGCAAGATTTTGTCAGATTTTAGGCCATCACACAGAACTTCTCGCAATGGACTTTTTTATGGCTATACCAGAATGACTTCAGTGTAACTCCATTAAAATGTGGTGCTGCAACTTTCTAAGAATAATCACACACATTCCCCACATTAGGCATTCTACCTCAATCGTGATCTCCGTTCGCCGTGTCCAGTATGGTTTTAACTCTGAAGATTCCTCCTCAGGCCAACCACAATTTTTATACATGAGTAGACATCCCAATACTCGATCTTATAGTGTGGCTCTTCAAAATAGGGAAGATGTGACTGGCAATGAATAAATCTGAGAAATATTGAAAACAGACACACCTTCTGTCTCAACTGTGGGAGCAGTAGTAGTAACTAGAAGTTTCGATAGCCAATCAGCATAGCATGCACCTAAGTTGGTTTGAATACAATCTTGTAATCATCTAACATGGTGGTTAATGCTGTGTGGTTGGTGTAAAAGATAAACTTGTGACCACAAAAATACTGATGAAACTTTCAAATTCCAAACCCCAGGGAACAGGACTCCTATTCGAGTTGAGTATAATTTTTTTCATTTTTAGTGAACATACTAGATACATCACAATTGGCTGCTCTGAACCATCTGGATAGGGATGAGAAATCACAGCCCCCATATTGTAATCAGAAGCATCTCCCACCAATTGGAGAGGTGAGCTAACACAGATGCAGACGTTAGCAAGTCCTTGGCACTTTAGAAGGCTATTTTACACCCAGTTGTCCATTTCCATTCCTAACCAGTGTTTAGTAGAATGTTGAGAGGATGTAGCAGAGAAGATAATTCAGGAAAAAATTTTCCACAATAATGCACTAGGCCTAGGAAAGACCTCAGTTGTATCTAGTATTTAGGAGCAGGTACTAACTGTACAGCTTCAAACTTCCTTGAAGTCGTGTGTAAGCCCTCTGCATCAGTGCGATGACCCAAATATTCAACTGACTCTTGAAGAAATAAATATTTACTCAACTGGAGATGAAATGCCATAATATTGTAAGCTTTTGATAACCTCCTCCATATTCCTAAGTGCTCCTGATCATTTATACCAGTAATAAAAAATATAATCCAGGTAATATACTACATAATAAATACCTTGTAGTATAGTGTCCATGGCTCTCTGAAAAATAGCTGGACCTGATGCAACTTCAAATGGTAACTCAAGTACTTGTACAATCCTTTAAGAGTATTCACAATTAATTAGGTATCATCTTGAAGTAACATTTGTTAATAGGCATGTGTTAAGTCCAATGTCGTAAACTTATTGCCTCCAGCCAATAATTAAAAGAGATCATCTGGTTTAGGCAGTGTCTATTGTTCCATTTCAAGATGTGGATGTATAGAAACTTTGTAGTCCCCACAATCTTATTTTCTATCCTTTTTTGGAACTGGGACAATGGATGCAGCCCATTATTTGTCTCCAGTATCTCAATAATGCCATCTTGCTCCAATGGTTCTAGCCTCTTTTTAATGCTATCTTATATGGCAAATGGTGTTCGTCTTCATCGATAAACTACTGGCTTAGTACCTGGTTTGACTCAGAAATAATTGTGATTGCAGCACCTGTATCAACTTCCATGTTCACCTTCTTTCCATTTATTGACAAGTCCAGAGTGATTGGGTGTGTAAAAGAGTGCTACACCTTGTGCATGGACAATTCTCAATCACTGGTTCCAGAATTTTCTTCACTCTCAGCATGTACCAACTTTGCTTTAGCATACTTCCTTCTGTGCTGTTTCTTGGTTGTCTCTCCCTCAGGCCTTTGTCTGTCCTGAAATCATCCCTTTGATTGGCAAACATTATCGAGGTGCCCTTTCTTTTTGCATGCATGGCAAATGGCATCCTTGAAATGACAATTATTAGAGTTGTGATTACTCCTCCCCCAACAATAACCTGGCTGTGTTACACTATGTACTGCAGCATGACTACCTCGATGTAGCTGCTGTATGTTTCTCTCAGTTACTTCCATGCCTTCTGCTATCTCCAAAGCTCTGGCAAATGTAAGGTCCCTCAAAGTAAGTAACTTCCTTTGTGTACTCTCACTTTTCATGCCACAGACCAAGCAATCATGTAGAGCTTGCTGGAAATAGTCACCAAATTCACAATGAGTGGAGAGCTTTGGAAGTTCAGCAATATTATCAGCTATGTTTTCATCCTCTGCTTGATTTTTTGTATGCAAGTAAAAATGTTCAGCTACTTCTCAGTAGCACATGGCCTTAACTCTGATAGAGTTCAACATGACTACCACTCCCTTAGCAGCTGGCACTTCGTTGGCTTCAAAGTATAAGTCAACCCTCTCAAGATAAGCTATGATGGTTCCATGCTCAGGCTGAAAAGTCATCCTCATGGCCACTTTGTAGTTTTTTGTCTAATTTGATGAACTCCCAAAGATTCAAAGAGATAACTTTTAATCAACTTCTATAATAGCACATTGCATCAATTCACTTATATCCTGAACACGTGATACAAGGTAGGATATGTGTGTGTGTGTGTGTGTGTGTGTGTGTGTGTGTGTGTGTGTGTGTGTTTGTGTGTGTGTGTGTGTGTGTGTGTGTGTTAGATAAAAGGGATGCCATAACGATTGTGGGTGTAGGTAAATACAGATACCAAAAGAGGAGTTAGTAACAATATCATGCATTTTTTTAATAACCAAAGTTATACTCCACTATTGAGAGTTCTGTAATTAACAAGAACCTGAAAGCATTCCTGAGGAAGAAAACAGATGTAGCAAATTCCTGTCTGAAATGTGTAAAGCAAAAGCAAAATGGATTGCCTTTCCTTATACTGTGAATGGATGGACCTTCATTTTGATAAATTTATTCCTGGACCTCAGAAGGATAAACTGACAAATATGGCTGTGCAGTTGCATTAAAGCAGTAGCTACATTTAAAAGGTTGGAGCAGGGAAGGAAGAGGGGGGGGGGGGGGGGGGTGGTAGGATGGTGGTATGCCTGACATGCTTTGTGGCAACTTGATGCACCTCTAATTTCTGTTTAATACAGACAAGACATTTAACATCAAACACTTAAAGGGGAAACATCACTTAAAAAGAGCATTCCACTCTAGATTGGAAATTGAAAGGTGCTTGGAGTATATTTCAAAATGATTTATGAAAAAGTTAATAATTTTGATTTTTGTTTTCCAGTCTTCTGAAATGGATTGGTGGTTATGAGTAGTGGCACAACACTACTATTATTCCTTGTAGACAAATAGAGAGCTGGAATAATGGGCCTTGGTTCTGTAAATCAATTTACAAAAAAAGCAAATGTTCCTGCTTCTCTTGATACATAATGAGTCTGGATTCAGGCTTTTATGTCCTTTTTCTTCAATTTTATAGCTATTTCATATATACATAATGGTAGGACAACCCCAGGAATGTTGTCCACCCTGTCTGAGGTGTTAGGTTAGGAGACTTGCAGAGGGTGAAGGCATTTCTTCTAGTATGCTATAAAAGTATGAATAGTATATCTATTGGTTGGTTGCTCCTGTCTGTCTGTCTGTCTGTCTGTCTGTCTGTCTGTCTGTCTGTCTGTCTGTCTGTCTGTCTGTCTGTCTGTCTGTCTGTCTGTCTGTCTGTCTGTCTGTCTGTCTGTCTGTCTGTCTGTCTGTCTGTCTGTCTGTCTGTCTGTCTGTCTGTCTGTCTGTCTGTCTGTCTTTTTCTCTCTCTTTGTCTGTCCCTCTGTCTATCTGCCTTTCCCCATTTGTTGTCCAACCATCCATCCATCCATCCATCCATCCTTGAGCCTGTCCATACCTCCATCTCCCTGTGTGTCCATGTGTTTGCCACCCTGCCTGCCTGTATGTCTGTATGTTACTATTATTCTGACTAAACCTATTGATGGATTCCCTGAAATTTGGCATGATCATATATTTTACCCAACTTAAACCATAGGCTAAAAAATCCGAAGAACAGTATTGTTAACTCTCCCTGGCTCTTGTCTTCTGTTACTCAACCACATGATCCCTGAAAGACAAGTTAGATCTCACTACCCAACTTCATATCAAGGCTACCACACCACCCCTATCTTAGTGGCTGGATCACAATGTGGGTTTTTAGGAAAGGTAAATATATCATAAACTGATTCAGTGAACTGCTGGTATCAGATAATAGATTATTTTACAATTCTTGTACAACAATTAAGAACAATGATACACTACTTTAGTAGTCATTTGAGAACTTATTATACCCAGTTATTTCTGTCTTATGCCCTTTATAGTTTTTGGTTACTTCCTAGGCCCTTGCTCCCAGAAGTTGGCTGAATCCTTATCATGTGAGTTTTCATAGAAACCCTTACCAGCATCTCTTTGTCACCCACATTCATATTAACTACAGAATTATCATAACTCCTGTCTTAGCCAGCATCTCTTGGGCAATCACATTTGTATTAGTTCATGATTGGTCCTCCTCCTGTGGCTCTGACACTCCCCCAACCTTAATTGCTGAATCAGGCTCTCGGGAGAGACTGTCAGCTTTGTTGTTAGCTCTACCATTTCCGTGTTCAACCTTGAACTGATAAAGTTGGAGAGATAGGGCCTATAGTGCCAACCTCTCATGGCTGCCTTCAGATTTGCTAAGTGGGTCAGAGGATTGTGGTCCATATGTATTGCAAATGGATTCCCATTGAGGTAAGTTCTATAGTGTTCAATTCCTTTTACAATTCCTAGGGCCTCTCTCTCGATAGCAGAATAGTTTTGTTCAGGTGGAGAGAGTTTTTTTGATGCGAATGCTACAAGGTGTTCCTCCCCCAGGTCATTAATCTGAGAGAGTACATATCCCAATCCAAATGCTGAGGCATCAATTTGCAATATGAAGGATTTAATCCAGTCCAGTGAGGATAGTATAGGTGCTTGAGTGAGTACACTCTTCCACATGGAGGTGGCTTTCTCACACTATCCTATTTGACTTTGTTGGGCATACTCTTCCGGGTGAGCTCAGTTAAAGGCATTGCTATGGTTGAGAACTGCTCAATGAACTTTTGGTAATATCCACACATTCCTAAGAATGATCTCACATCCTTTTTCGTAATTGGCCTTTTAAAATTCCTGATGGCTGACGCTTTATCCTCCATAGGTTTTACCTCCCCACTGCCCATGATATAACCAAGATAACCACAGCTGGCTTTAGCAAAGGCACATTTCTTCTGCTTAACTCTTAGGTTCGCCTCTCAATTTATTGAATACTATGTCCAGGACCTTCAAATGTTTTCCCCTAGTAAGGCTGTGGATCAGGATGTCATCTAGGTATGCTACTGAAAAATCATGTAACCCATGCAAAACCTTATCCATTAACCTTTAGAAGGTAGACAGTGCAGTGACTAACCCAGAAGGCATGGTGGTATACTTGTATTTCCCATAAGGTTTAACAAAGGCTGTCTTCTCCTGATGTTAAGCTTTGACAGGCACCTGGTGGTATCCTTTTGTGAGGTCTAAGGTCATAATGAACTTAGAGGTTCCTAGGTTGGCTATTAACTCTTTAATGTTGGGTAAAGGGTATGGGTCATTTAGAATCACACCATTCAGCTTTCTATAATCGATGCATATTCGTTGTGTACCATCTTTTAGCCACTAGAACTATTGATACTGCCCATGGACTGGTTGAGGGTTTTATGATGCCTTAGTCTAACAATATTCATATCTCCTCCCTCAATACTTCTTGGGATTTATGAGCTAACTTATAAGGGGGCAGTCTTATTGGGTTAGCATCTCCCGTTGCTATGACATGTTCAATTAGGCCCATCCTCCCTGGTACATCCTGTAACATGTCTTGGTACTTCACTTTCAACCTTTATAATTCCCTGAGTTTGAGCAATGGCAAATGGGCATGTGTATCATTTTTTTTTCTACCCTCTCCAGTTTCCTTCACCCCCTCATCCTGGCTGAGGAAGACAGCTGTGGTAGTGGTATGCCACTTCCTCATGCAATTGGCATGGTATGCCTTGGGTTTCTTTTTCTCCCCCATGTCTACTCAGTAGGTGACAGGGGTTGCTATTTCTGTAATAGAGTACAGACCTTGCCATTCATTTAATGACTTGTTTTGTTTCCTTGATCTAAATACCAGTACAAAAATCGCCCTCTTTAGAACTTGAATCCACTGCCTTCTTATTATAATGCTGTTTCTGATAAACCTTTTGTTTGACTTCTTGTTCTTTAGCCAACCCTCTATCTCCATGTGTGCTTGTAATGTTTGTATGTACTCTAGGCTGTCAGTTTCACTCTCACTCTCCCTTCCCCTCTAGTACTGAACCTATTAATCAAGGGGCATCTTCATTTCCCACCCATACAGGAGGTGGTAAGGGGAAAACCCTGTGATTTTGTGAGGTGTATCTCGATAAGCCCAAAGTATAAAGGGTAGGACTTATCCCATTCTATCACAAAACTGTGAATTAGTTTCCTTAATAATCTTTTTACAGTCAAATTAAATTGTTCAATCATGCCATCGGTTTGGGGATGGTAAGATGATATCTGTCAATAGCTCTTCTGGCAAACCCACCCTGGAAGATAGATCTACCAAACAATATGCTATGGTCTCTTCTCTGGCATTCTTAAGAGCAAAGGCTTCTGGTCACTTTGTGTTATAGTCCATGGCAATAAGAATAAAGCGGTTCTCATTAGAGGTTCACTTTAGGGGACCAAAAATGTCCATGGTTATCCTGTCAAACAAGGCTCCCGATCATCACTAATGGTTGCAAGGGTGCTCTGGCCACTACTGGGGGGGGGGGGGGGGGGGGGGGGGGGGCTTTTTTTACACACAAGGCAACTTTCAAAAATAACCCTTACATCCTTAGCAATCACAGGCCAATCCATTCTTCCCCTTATCATCTGAAGTCTTCTATCCTAGGTAAAATGCCCCGCTACCATAGAAACATGGGCTAGTCTCATCACCTTATTCCTTGCCCCTTTTGGAACTATAACTAGATCCTTTCCCATAACACAATATGGTTTCCTTAACAATAACCCATTCTCCCAAAAGTAGGGGCTACCTGCATGTCGTGCTTTGTCCCTTACTTTCCTTAGACTAGGGTTGCTGTGTTGCTCCTCCTTGAATTCGTCTGGAGATATAGCTTTGTCCATCTCCTCCTCCCATTTTTCATTCAGGTCCACCGAGTCAATTTTGTCCACAGCACCAAACTCCTCGGTCAGGTCGGTCATCTCAAACCCCTCAGTGCGTTGCTCCTTTACCTGGCTCACTCCAGGTGACTCAGCTCAGCCCATCTGGGTCTCAAGATCCTCAGCCCCTTTTACCTGTGCTCCATGGTCGACTGAGTCAAACATGGTGATGATTGGCCAATCCTGCTCATGCCTAAGGCGCTTCTCGTTGAGGGTATCTTTCTGGCATTACCTGGCATGGGTCATTACCATTCCTGCCTCAGTCTCTGTGGGGACAGGTGGTGTAGGTTCTTCTTCTTTTTCTCGAGATTCCTCCTCAAGCTCCTTTATCCAAAAATTTCCGAAATGGGGAATGCCTCCCCCCATCAGCATATCCTGGCTAGTGTGCTCCAACACTCTCACGGGTATCTTCGTCACTCTCCGCTCGACCTCAAACTCTAAACTAGCAGTGGGAAATTAGTTTCGTTTGGTTGAAGCCATCTGGTAGGGAATATCCTATCCCAGGTAGTCTTCTTTGTCAATGCACCGAGGGGTATGAGGGTCTTAGTACATCCTGTGTCCAAGAGAGCCTTGATTTCCCATCCATTGATACGTACCGTCTTCTTCCACTCTAGCAACATCCAGTTGTGGGGTACCAGGAGGCAATTTGCCTCCTCCAGCTTCACCCTGCAGTCTCTCTAGTAATCGCCTCTCTGGCCACACCTACAGCACTCAGAGGAATACTTAACATCTTAAGTGGTTCTAGTATGTTTATAATGCATGTCATGGTCATAAGTGTTACCTCTAAAACCTTCCCTTTTGTTGTGTGAAGGTCCCTCTCTCCTCTCCATTTCGCGGGGTCTCCCCGTTTCTCCTCTTTCCTTCCTCTCTGGTCTGATCTGGAGGGTGTTCGCTCCGGTTTCGACAAGCTAAAGTATCTGGTGACTGCTTCCTTCAGTTCTTCATATGTGGATGGCATCAATTGTCCCATCCAGATCTCCAGCTAGCAGGGAAGTTTATATAAGATCAGCTCTAATAACAATATCTCTTCAGCAGACACCTTATTTGCCTGTACCCATTATTTATAGGCTTGGTGTCGATCTCTGAACCATGCATCAGGGTCTCCCTGGCTAAATATGGAGTCAAACTCTTTCTTCCTGTATTTTTTTCGGAGACATGGTAGGTCAATAGTAACATCGTTTTCAAGATAGGGTAATCATTCTGCACCAGAGAGGATAGGGATGACACCACCAGCAGTCCCTGTCCTGATATCGAATTCCTGAGATAAAACACCCAATGATTGTTGGGCCACCCGGCTGCCTGAGCCGTGGCTTCAAAGACTTCCAAGATGGCTCCCATGTTGTCCATGCTTTCAATGAATTTTGGTGTGGTCAATTTTGGTGATGCTGCTCGTGGAGGTGTTGCTTCTAGACTGGCCACTGCCAGGCCTTGCAATATCTCCATCCAGTGTTGTTGTTGTTCTGCGAATTGTTGTTCCTGCTCGTACCAGTGGTCATCCCTTCATCAGTTTTCTTGTCTTTGCCATTCTTCTCATTCTACTCTCTTCTCGCTCCACCCACCTCTCCTCTGCCAGGTAGAAGTCATCGATGATGCCTTGTGTTCATGATGTAACTGGTATAGAGAATGGCTGCAGTTCCGACTCTCCCTGCATCAAGATGCTCAGGGCCGATCCCTGGCTTCGAGTCTGTCGATCGGCTCTTGGTGTTGACATAGATATTTGATATCTATTCATGTTAATTGATTGTCCACTTGCTGCCAGCAATGTGAGCGCTCCCTGGCTCCTGTCCTCTGTTACTCGGATAACCAGAGCAGCAACATGATCCCTGACACACAAGTTAGATCTCAATACCCAACTTTGTATCAAGGCTACCACACCACCCCTCTATTAGTTCACTGGGTAACAAAGTGAGTTCTTACCAAGGGCAAATATCAAAACTGATCCAGTGAACTGCTGATATCTGACAATAGATTCTTTTACAGTAGTTGTACAACAATTATGCACAATAATACAATCTTTGGTAGTTAGTGGAAAGCTAATTATACTCAATTATCTCTGCCTTTTATACTTTATAGTCTGTGGTTACTTCCTGGGCCCCTGCTCCCAGGGGACAGCTTAATCAGACCATGTGAATTCTTATATTAGTCCTAATCTAGCATCCCCTGGTTACCCACATTCATATAAACCACAGAATTCTAATAAATCCCATCCTTAGCCAGCCTCTCTTGTATTAGCTCTTGATAGGTGTTCTTGTCATGCCTAAAAAATGCTACTAACAAGCACATAAGATAAATTTGGCCTAAAACTCCAGAGAAACATTTCAATTGAACCACCACAGGAAATACTGAATTGAGTATCCATAGGGACAAAAGAATGACTTAAAACTGCATAGAATTATTCGACCTAAAATTTCTTTACGGAATCACCTGAAACCTAATATCACCTGAAATCTCCTGAACACATTCATCACCATTTGGGGTCATAGGCTCTAAAATGCCCACAAAATGTATTGAGCACTAATACAGTGCCAAACCACCTCTTTGGGAGTACAGTTTACCAGTTGATTTTTTTAGAGACACCAGAATGTTTAAGAAACATGGTGTAATGGTCAATGGTAGATTGCCAATGATTGAAAGAGAGCCCAACTTGCCCATTAGATTACCATAAATAAGCATAAATCAATCAATTGTTAAGAATTCCAAGGATGTTAGGCGCTCACCACTGGGCTAAGTGTCAACAAATCTATTTTTGGACTGGTCTTGATTATAGATACATAAAGGTTTAATGATAATTTCAATTAGCAATACACACTGAGAGCAGTCTATAAAATATGTCATATAGACATTGGAGCAACAGACTTAAAACATGTTATCTATGCACAAATTGACTTTGGAAGTAGCATGGGCAAGATCCTTCCTAGATTCACCACTTCCCATAGGTATGTAAAGCAATAAAATGTCCAAAAAAAAAAGGTTCTGATTGATGGTTCATAGTAAGGAGTTAGATCAAGTAACCCATTTAAATATATATATTTTGGTTCTTACGTATTTATGTATGTGTGTATAGGAATCGTGATCAAACACTTGAACCAAAAAGGCCAAAATTGGGCATGTGCTCTCCAAGAACCCTGGTTAACATATTTAAATAGATGTGGGCATGATAATGGGTGTGGTTTTGCCATAGCCACATCCACAGCTCATTTTGGCTAAAAAAAGTTAATCAAAAACCAATTAGGCAAAAAAAAATGGGCATGTGGTCTGCAAGTACCCTCCTTCCCCGAAAGCATTATTAACCACAAGTGTGTGTGGTTTTCCACACCCACTGGAAGTTGTTTTGACTATTATGAGCTAATCAAACAACCAACCAGACTAAAATTTGGAATGAGGGTACCAAGCAATTGGGTGAGCATTATTAATCACATGTGTGTATGCCAGTGGACATGGTTGGTCATTACCACACCCATAGGATATCATTATGCCTGCCTAAAACTCATTTATGGACCAATAGGACTAAAATTTACATAAGGAATCCAAGTAATCAGGTAAGCAGTATTGATTAAATTTTGGTGTGGTAGTGGGTGTGGTTTGGCAACAGCCACACCCATAGGAAGCTCTTTTGACTGCCAAACGGGCCAAAATTTGAGTGACGCCTGGAAGGTCCTTTAATTAGCTTTTGGCATAAAATAACATCCTGTGGGTGTGACTACAAAATAACCACACTCTTTGACACACATGTGGTTAATAGTTCACTCTGTTACTTTGAGACCACATGCAAAATTTTGGCATAGTTGGTCCTTAAATTAGCATTTCTTACCAAAATTACTTTCTATGGGTGTGGCTATGATATGTCACACCCACTGTCACACCCATATTTGGTCAATAATGCTTACCCAGTTATTTGGAGAACTGCCAAATAAATCCTGGTTGAAACTTTAATTATCTTTTATTTGCTAAAATAACTTCCTGTTGGTGTGGCTTTTTAAAAATCATGCCTACTACTACGAAACACGAAGCCCGATTACTTTAGTCCATATGCCAAATTTAAGCCTAATGTTTCTAAATTTCTTTTAGTAACCAAATTAACTTCTGTGAGTATGGCTATGACCAATTTACACACACTGACCCACCCCAATATGGTCAATATTGCTCACCCTGTCACTTGGAGACCACATGACTAATTTCTGCCTGGTTAGTCCTTCAATTAACTTTTGGTAGCCAAATTTATTTCCTGAGGGTGTGGCTATGACAAAACCATACCCACATGTTTTATATTGTTCACCCAGTTCCTTGTAATCCATATGCCAAATTTTGTCTGGATCTGTCCATACATTAGCTTTTGGCAGCCAAAAAAAACACCAGTGGGTTTGGATATGATAAAACCACACCCACACATATTTACTAGCGTTCACTCAGCTCCTTGGAAACTATATGCCAAAGTTAAGCCTAGAAATCTTTTGATTAGCTTTTCATAGCAAAACAACTTCCTGTGGTGTGGCTATAGCTAAACCACACCCAATGTGGTTTATAATACCCACCCAGTCACTTGTAGTCCATCTGTCAAATTTTAATGATTTATATATAAATTAGATTTTGGCAGCCAAAATAACTTCCTATAGATGTGGTCATGACCAAACCACACCCATTTGCACACCTACACCTGCTTAATAACGCTCACCTGGTTCCTTGGAAACAATATTCCAAATTTCAGACTGGTTGGTCCTTTGATAGCAAAACAACTTCCTGTGGTTGTGGCTATGGCCAAACCACACCCAATGTGTTTAATAATGCTTAACTGGGTATTTGGGTACCACTCATCAAATTGGTCTGATTTGTCCTTTAATTGGATTTTGGAAGCCAAAACATCACCTGGTGGGTGTGGCTATGAAAACCACATCCATTACCACACACACATGCAGTTATTAATGCTCACCCAGTTACTTGAAGACCACATGCCAAATTTCAGCCTTATTGGTCCAAGAGTTAGGCCGTGGTGGTAGACACACATGCACGTACACATGCACAAACACACATACATACATACATATATACATGTAAACATACTTGTGAACCAAAATATATAGCGGATAGACATACATACATACACATGCATCCATGCCCCATCTATCTATCTACCTATCTATATCTATCTACATATAGATAAATAGATAGATAGATAGATAGATAGATAGATACACACAAAGTGGCACCTCCGAATCGCAGACACATAGGGACCAACTCATTTGTCCTTTGTATTAAGGTTGTCCTCTATCTGAGGTCTGCCCAAGATCAACCACTTAATATCTATTTATGCTACTACAGCTAATTGGATCTATTTACTACTCCATGGGGAGTATATATAAGTATGAAGGGTGGGCGGGGCAGTGATCAGGAATGAATAATTAAGAACTATTTACAGAGTGTTCATGCTCTTTTTGCCCTTTGTTGTTGGTCTCTTTTGTAGAGAAATAATTACTATTAGTGTGTGTGTGTGCAGGTGTGCGCACGCTGTGTGTATGTGTATTCTGTGTGTGTGTGTGTGTGTGTGTGTGTGTGTGTGTGTGTGTGTGTGTGTGTGTGTGTGTGTGTGTGTGTGTGCGTGTATAGCAGCATATACCCGGCATTACCCAGCCAATATAGGCTAAAATCCTACCACTTTTAGTGTTTTCTCATTACCATGGTAACCATTGGCGAAATTGTAGCCCATGTTTTAAGTTGGGTCAAAACCTATTATCATGCCGAGTTTCAGAGAAAGCCACCTACCGGTTTGGCTGGAATGATGGTACAAACATACAGACAGACAAATTCTTTTTTTCCCCCAGACATGCCACCTGGCTTAAAACCATCTCAGGGTGGGTCTCCTCCATCCCTAAAAGTTTGATCAAAATCTAACAGAGGGATTTTGAGAAACGGATGAACATAGTTTCCTACGTCTTGCAATATATATATATATATATTAAACTTATTAAAATATCTCTACATTTTTACATGCTTACCATCTATATAAGAGCTTATTGTTTGTTTGTCTCTTTGTTTGGCCCCCAACTCCTCCCACAGTCCTCAACCAAGCCAGACCACATTTTGCGAGCAGACCAAGAATTCACTGGATTGAAACCAAGGTTAAGCAAGGTCTATTAAATAAACTTTCCTATTCAAGATTAACCACCAGTAATGTGATGTAATCTGATCACGTTCTAAAGCATATTTCTAAGGGAAGTTGTTCCTACTAACCACACACTAAGTAGTAGAAGTACATCATATTTTCTTCAGAAATGGAGCAATGCTTCACATACTCTGCCCCTCTGCATAATAGCAAAGAATTATAACCCTCTCCTGTTAAAAAGGACACTAAATACTAGATGCATTCATAAGACTTACTTTAGAAATGCCCCACAAATCTCCCACTCATTATAAAAACATTAAGCAAACCAAACAAATTTGTAACAACAGGCAAAAAAATCACATATAGAAGGGCTTTACGCTGCTATTTGTTAATGAAACGAGTATTCAGACTTGAACAAGTGGTGAGCTCTGTCTTCCTTCACCTCTGTATGCATATATATTTAGGTATCTAGTTCCATCATAGTAACATTATTGCCGCCATCACCACCTCCAACATCACCTCCACCTCCACCACCACCAGTGTGTGACCATTAGAGCTTTCATTTACAAAAACGAAGACTAACATCTGTCCAACTAGTTGACAAAATGCCTCACACTTCATCATGAAACAGTCCCAATTGACTCTACCCAATGTAAAGGATAACATTAATAATGACCACATGATCTTATCACTGCAATATGTGCATGCATACATACTTGGTGTGTGATTCATGTGCATCCATATTTGTGCAGTCACTAAACAAACTCTGTGTGTAGGTTCAGTGTTCAAGCAGTTATGGAGGCCACTAGTTCGCTGAAGGTATTTTCTATGGCCACCACTAAAGGCACACTGTCATGGACATCCCCTCCTGCACTCCCCACCACAGAGCAGGATGAGGGTCCAAGAGGCTGGCACATCTTTGTGAGGTGCACCAAGAACTCGGTGGCTTCAGAGCAGAGAGGAGGGAACGTCTGACAGAGCAGAGAGAGGGAGGGGAGGATGGCAGTGAAGTAGTCCTCCATGTGAGGGTGTGGTAGTTCTCCAGCCAGCACTGTGAGACGTGTAGGATGTCCTTGGCAATGCCCATGGACTCGGGCACTGGATATTGGTGGATCACCTGAGCTGCCAACTGCACACCAAACACCTGCACACGCATGTACGAGGGAACACATTACACACGTGCACACTTGTGCCCATATGATCAACTTCACTTTATTAGGCAGTTCTCAGGTTCTATTCAGGATGACCTGTGAGTGTGATGGTGCAGAGTGTTGCTGCCCTTGTTGTGGTCAGACCAGATACATCAGGACGTACACATTCATAGTGATAATATCTTATAGTTGCTGTTGCTGCTACAACAATGTTTGTTTTAATTTATATGTCCCTTTACCAATTAGCATTGAATACATAATATTGCGGCCTTTATGCACATTAATGGCTACCCTATATAAATTGGTAATGGTTGATCTAACTTGTGGCCACATATGCACAGTCAGGCTGACCTTTTACATGCAGTGAAAGTTGATGTTAGCATTCAGATATTTCTTCCTACACAATGAACACTGGGATACATGAGATAAGATAAAACTATGTCACACAAGAGATATGATGACACTGTGTTATACATGAGATATGATAACACTGTGTCACACATGAGATGATAACACTGTGTCACACATGAGATATAACACTGTGTCACACATGAATATGATAACACTGTCACACATGAGATATGATAACACTGTCACACATGAGATATGATAACACTGTTACATATAGATATAAAATTGTCACAAGTGAGATATGAAAACACTAAACCGTACATAGCTTTAGAACAACCTATTTGCACCTAAGGGGCTGTGGTGAGGAACTGCCAGGCTGATTAGAAATTAATTACACCACAAGCAGAATCACGCCCAAGGTATGCTCACACTTGTTAGGCTCACATTTGCACCTTGACAGTAACTACATGTTCATGTACACAGCTCTAGTGGATGGAGCACTACACACTGCACCTGCTTCTCAGTCTGTGGTTGGGCCAACAACTCAGGGATGAAGTCAAGGCAGATGTGCATGGAGGGGATGCCAGACACCATCATGGGGATGAGCTGAGGGGGGTAGCCCTGCAAAATAAATAGTTAAAACTATTATCTCATGTTACACTTTGTGAAACTTGAGAAACTTTCAAGTACCAGTAGAGCTATCTCAGCCTGTGGATGTCTCACCTGGAAGTGGACCAGCTTGACCAGACTGGGCTAAGCTATGAAGGTGTGGTGCAGGAAGGAACAGCCCTAACACTGCACCTCACGAAGAGCTGACAGCTGCCGCCCAAACACAGACTCCAACTGGACAACACAGATACACATAATCATAGGAGAAGGTGGAAAATGCCACAAGGTATATATAACACACCTAACAAAAATACTAACATATTGTCAAATTCAGGTTCTTGGATATGTTACCAAGATCACATGGGATATGTAGAAGTTGGATGAGAAAACTTCCTCCTCCATCTTCCCATACCTTCACTGCCAGCTTGAGACTGTTCCATTGCCCCACCATTCCTCTCTCCCTGTTACTCCCCACCCCCCCCCCCCCCCCACTCCTCAAACTCTCTCCCAAACTTCACCCCTCCAATATACTAACATCTACATTCATCTTCCTCTTTGTTCCCTGATCCTACACTTACCCACCTCCTTCTCTCACTTTTCACCTCTTGTCTTCGTCAGTTGGCACACACACCTCCAACAGCAACTGAATCATGGAGCTCTCCTATGTGGCGATGAGTGCAATGCAGAGTTCATCTCTCTCCTGCTTGGTCATGTGACCACCAGCTGACTCTGGGCTGGCCATGGCCATGCAGTTCTGCACATGTGCTTGCTCGTGCAGGAATGTCTTGGCAGTGGCCATGTAAGTAGCCAGGCATTGCAACAGCAGATCAAAGATGGCAGGACATCTGTAGAATGTGTACGACCAATACAACAAAAATGGCCATACATTAGTGGATAGAAGTTGACTTGTCACCATGGCAACACTCTAATGGCTCAACCATGATATTCAAGTATGGTTCAACCAGAGACTGAGTCCATGCACTCAAACATCAAGTCAGGTAACACAGAGCTCACGAGCCGTCTTTCCTCACCTGAAGACTCTGGAGTCGCATGTCAGCAGAGTGAGAGGGTATTTAGTGATGTGCTTGCTGGTGTAGGGCAGCTGAGAGAGCGGCTGTTGTGGCCTCAAGGCATTCACAGTGTCCAACCACAATCTAAGGGAGAACATCTAGTTTCATCTTCATTTACATGCAGACATATGCACTCTTGGTTAGACCATCTCCTTAGCAGTCGTCCTGAAGCAAACAAGTCCCTCCACACACATCACAATTCAAGCCAATTCCCTCAATGAGATTTTTTCAGTATTAATTAGGCCTATTATTTTTTTTTATCTTTGACAAATGAAATTTCCCTTGGACTTTACAAGTTGTTCACTAGTTTTGATAGTTGGAGATTGATTCCCATCAAGATCAGTCTTGCCAGTAGCAGTGTTTTATACAGAGGGGGAGGTACCCTGGGATTTCCCCCCAGATGAAATCCCCCCCCCCCCCCCTCACCAAAGGTAAAAGTAAGATGTCATGTAAGCACAGAGTATTTATAGTCAGTGGCTGCCCAAAACACACCAGAATTCATGAAGAAAAATCTAGCTATAATATATTCCTCATAGAAACACCCCAGGTGTGCCATTATATTTCCCCCCCCCCCCCTCCCCCGCCCAATAAGGAACAGATCTTGTATTCTAGCCTGAGTAGTCCAAATATATTCAAAGTTATCTGGTATATTATTCACACACCTCTAGAGCACCAGGGCAGGGTAGGGCTATATTTGAAGTAATAGAAGTGGACAACACTTCCCTATTTGCAGACTAATATCCATCTGTACACCACTCTGCACATAGTGATACATCAACACAACACAGAGAGCAACAATGGGAATTGCATCAAGACCAACTGCTCTAGTAAGGACGCTAACCTTTTAGAGCCGTCTCTGCTGTGAGATTCTTTTTGGACACCTTGATACCCTTTCCTTGGTCAAATGATGTAATCCCTAAAGTGTGTGTGGCTGGTTGTTGAGTGGTGGAGAAGGTGGGAGTGGCGTTCCAGTGCCTACTGGGGTTTTGCTATTGACCACCTTTGGTACCGTCAGGTAAACAAAAGAAAAACCAAAAACAGAGAATGAGCATGGAGGCAGCACCCTGGATGGAGCAGACGATGACAGTCAATGGTAGTCTCATTTGACCTTAGAGGAGCTCAAGAGACTGGCTAAAGTTTTTAATTCCTGGTAAGCCACTGAGCTGTTGAAATGACAGTCATGAGTGCCTGTCATTATATTCTTGATGCTCGTGGTTGTGTAGGAAAGGTGGAAGGAGGTGATGAGGCAGATAATTAGTGTCCTGGTAGAGTTTTCTTTTTCTTGTTGTCGAGTGTAGAGTGTTGTATCTGTTGCAGTGGGGGTAGAGGGTGGCTATAGAGTTTAAAGGTTTCTTTGGGCATCCCTTCTTGAAGAGGTTGCTGATTAAAAGGCTCACATGGTGGGAGTAGACGAGGGGGTCGCTGGAGAGACGGAGGATTCTTATCTCACCCTTCACTAAACCAGAACAGACATGGAGGGAGGGAGGGGGGGGGGGGGGGGGGTGAGAAGAGGAATAGTGTAAGTAAGAGAGTGTATTTGTCAGTTTGTAGTGTGGCTGTAGGTGCAGGAGGCCAGACTGGCTGAACCTGCTGCCTGTGTGGAGGGTACAATCCAGGAAGTCAACAGAAGAAGAATTATAAGAAAAAGTGAATTGTATAGGTGTCCATAAAGAGTTCAACAGTGTCACTGTCAGAGCCACCGAGACTACTCCCAGTGACTCTGCCTGTGGCAAGACAGGGAACAAGTAAAGGACATCAAGAAGTTAATAATAAGAAAGAGAATAAAGAAATGAATAAGAAAGATGATAATAACAAAGTTAATTAAGATAGCTAATTGAGATAATGTGTTATGGGTTTCCGGTGAAGGAAATTAATTATAAGAACAAAGAAAACGAAGTAATTACAATAAACTCATTTAATAAAAAGACGCAACAAAACCGTTATGATAGAGAAAAATGTCCATGTTGTAATTGAAAGTGTGATATTGAATATTGGAAAGATCATTGTTGCTGGTACAGAGAGTCTCTGACCAGTATTCAATACTATCTATTTAGAAGTGAGAGAGGGTGTGTGAACCTACTGTTGGCTACTTATAACCACAGTAGGTAGTCTTAGTTAGTACTATAACAACTGGTGATTAACTAGGGAGCGGGGCAGCTATCCTAGTTTGCAGAAAATATTAGCTGAAGCTAGGGTAGCAGCTCACGGTCACAAAGTCTAGGAGTTGTTCTGTGCCTGGCCATAGTAACAGGATGTCATCGATGTAGCGTGCCCAGAGGAGAGGAGTCAGGAACCTCCGTGCCGTGCAGCAGATTCAACCATGCAACTATTTCATTAGAACTTAAGCTCAAGCTTAGTTGTTTTGTCATAAATAATTATTCATAGCATCATCTAGATCAACTTGGTCTTTTTTTACTTGATAGACTATATACATGTACTCTGAGTTTATGTTCACATACACAACATTGTTCAATTCTATAGTTAGAAAAAGCTTTATGGTGAGCACTTTAATTAACTCATGTCATCATGTCCGCACAACCTAGACTTCACTTCACTCTGTGTATTATGATTATATTAGGGTGGCCATTTTCTCTCATTCCTTGGGAGATTATTTGTTGTATGTGAGCTATAAACTTATACTGATCACTACTACACACATACAATGCTGATATATTTCATTGGGAGATCTCTACTTAAAGATAACATTAAGTGTTGTATGGTAAAGGGTAGGCACTTGAGGGGAACAGAGGATTCTATATTAAACTTTAACTAGGACCATGTGTGAAGAATGCCACAGAGAGAGAGAGTGGCTCACTTCTATTCCACATGATAAGGATGCATGATTTCTCAATGATGGTGCCAATCCCTCCATTAATGCTAGACACAAACAAACACTTACAGAGACATTCTTGTTCCGTATGGTTGCTATGAGTTCCCCTATCTGGTACAGCTGCTTCTCCCTGAGGTGGATGGAGATTAGCAACAGCAGCTCTCCGTAGCTGCAGTGACCTCCACCACACACTCTGGGGGGAGATGGAGGTAGACAATAGAGTTTGGATTGTTTTGAGCTGTAGAAAAGATTCCAATACAGTATTATTAATTATATAGTGGAAGATACAGAGTATTGCCTTGTCAGTAGGCAAGTCAAATGCTTTCCCCGACCACAACCACTCAGACTAAGCCACTCACTGGTCAAACAAAGTCAGCTCCTCCAGCAACCACTGGAACCACTTGATGCACACACACAGACACACACAGACACACTCACGCAAATACACTTAGACTCTCACACAACCACATACACACATGCATGCACACATGAATGCACACACACATGCACACACACACAGATACACTCCTACACTCACACACACGCAAGCACGCGCGCACACACACACACACACACACACGCACACACACACACACACACACACACACACACACATCCATGTATGCACAGAATCAATTTCACTGCAGTGTACCATAATGCAAATATTAAGAATGGTGCCGTTTTTCACGGAAAAAATCAACCGGAATTGATCTATAGGAAACAACTTAGAATGAATTCATTGTAGTACACAGTTTAAATGACAGGTTAGAATTACAGTCGAACCCATAAAACGTCGTGTACCATTATTTCAGTTGAGTATTGTTTGGTAACGTTAACTAATGTGTCCCTTACTGCATTTATCTGGTGGCTGCACTGCTTGATAGCGCCCCCCTGAGGTCCCACCTAACCCCGGGTGATACATGGTTACCTGTTCATGATTCCCAGGGTTGTGTTGGCTTGAAGTCCCAGGGATCTGGTGGTTGGGGGTCAATGGGATTTGGTGATTGGGGCCCCCGTGGTTGTGATGGGTGGGAGTTCCAGGATAAGAGTATGCCAGGGGTGACTGGAAATTATCCCCCCCCCCCACCCCCCCAAAAAACCCCAGGAAAGTCAATATATTGCTGTACAAGAGTGTAATAAAGAGGGGGTTTTTTGGGGTTAATTTTTTTAAAGTAGTAAAAGTAGTAATAGTGGTAGTAGTAGTGAAAGAAGCAGAAACAACCCAAAAATTGATAAATTTTACAAGTAGCCTAATTTGTAAGGATAAGTGAACTCACAGATGTCTGTCCCATACCAGGTCCATGCATGCTCCCCACAAAGTACGCTGGGTCCCCGGGTGTGCTAGAACTGCCATGGGGAGGAGGGTTCTGCACAGTTGGAGTAGAGGGTGTTTGGCTTACTGGACTCTGGGCAGACATAGACTGTCCCATGTACATCCAGTTACGATACTAGAGCGGGTAAAGGGACACATTCATGGTGAATGCAAGTCATCTAGTGTGAGGTATTTGCTACAGAAGATGAGATGTTCATACAGTGTTGCCTGTCATATCGTACTACCATTCACAATTCATTTGTCTATCTGTCTATCTGTGTGTGCGTGCGGACTTTAACTCCTCTCAAACCGCAGGAGGGATCTTCACAAAACTTTCAGAGAATGATTAGAGCACCTCACTGCACGTCCTCACGAAAATATAGTTCAGATCGGGTGGCTATGGGTGTGTTTTTGTCAATGGGTGTGGTTTGGTGACATGGAACACTACTATCACTGAAACTTGGTATGTTTATAAGTACCTGGGAAAACATTACTAACCACACATGGTTGTGGTTTGGTCATGGCCACACAGCAGGAAGTTGTTTTGGCTATCTAAAGCTAATTAATTTGTTATTTTGGCTAATAAAAGCTAATTAATCAACCAATAAGGCTTAAATTGGAATGCAGTTTCCAAGTAACTGGATGAACACCATTGATCACTTATGAGTGTGGCAATGAGTGTGGTTTGGTCATAACCACACCCACATGAAGTCCAATTGGCTACCAACAAGGCTGAAATTTGGCATGTGCTCTCCAAGTTACCGGTTGAGCATTATTAACCACATGGGTGTGTCAATGGGTGTGGTTTGGTCTTAGCCACAAGTTGTTTTGGCTACCAAAAGCTAATTAAAGGACCAACCAGGACGAAATTTGAGTGGCATCTATAATGTTTCATGTTGACATTGGCCTGGCAACGCCGGGTATATGCTGCCTGTCTCCTATATATTAAAAAGGAGATGTCTGTCTGTCTGTCTATCTGTCTGTCTGTATGTTTGTACCATCATTCTGGCCAAACCTGTGGGTGGATTTCTCTGAAACTTGGCATGATGATAGGTTTCGATCATCTTAAAACATGGGCTAAAAATTCCGGAAATGGTTACCATGATAACAAGAAAAAGCTTCTTTTTCTCTTTTTTTAAAAATGGTATTTTGGCTAGAAAAACTCTTGGAGCAACAGATCTAAAACTAGGTTTGCATATATAACTTCACTCTGGGAGTAACATGTGCTGGGTCCCACCTGGCCATATCTCTTCCTTCCCCGGTGTAAAGCTAAAAATACCAAAAATGGTATTTCAGCAAAAATACTTGAACTTAGGGAGTTAGTCCCATGAACCCATATATACTTGGAATCTATATAATCTGGGGAATGTTTTAAGTACATGTATATGACCACACCTATTTCTGTTTTCATGTCAGGCTCAATAAAAGGACAAAAAATATATATAGACAAACCCATAGAGCGACAGACTTAAAACATGGTATGCATGCACAACTTGACCTTAGGAGTAACATGGGCGGGATCCCTACTGGCTACACCTCTTCCAATTTATGTGTAAAGTAAAGAAGTGTCAAAAAGAAAACTTCTGAATAACGCTTGGACCTAAGGAAATAGATTCACAAACACTCTTTAATATATATATATTTGGGTTCGTAAGTGAGTATGTATGTATGTTTATATGTATGTGTCTAGGCATCACAGCAAAATACTTGGACCAAAAAGGCCAAAATTTGGCATGTGCTCTCCAAGAACCGGGTGAACAATTTTACACATGTGGACATGGTAATGGGTGTGGTTTTGCCATAATCACACCCACATGAAGTTGAATCAGCTGAAAAAAGTTGATCAGAGACCAGTCATGCAAAAACTTGGTGTGTGGTCTCCAAATACCAAAAGAAAGCAATATTAACCAAATGTGTGTGTGGTTTAGCCATAGCCACACCCACTGGAAGTTGTTTTGGCTATTAAAAGCTAATAAAACGATCTTCCAGGCTGAAATTTGGAATGAAACTTCCAAGCAACTGGGTGAACATTACTAATAACATGTATGGGTGCAGTTTGGTCTGGTCATTGCCACACCCATAGGACGTCATTATGCTTTCCAAAAACTCATTTATGGACCAATCAGGCTGAACTTGGCATATGGAGTCCAAGTAACCGGGTGAGCATTATTAACCACTTGTGGGTGTGG